>CAUYUJ010006446.1:1014164-1229164 GCA_963575745.1 Prorocentrum cordatum
GACAGTGCCGGACGTGCTGGTGGGGCATATTTTTTTGATTGGCGGCTCACAAGGACAGATCCAAGAAGCGGGACGGACTCGGCTGGGGCACAGGGCGAGATAATTAGCTGCAGAGGCGCATGGGCCTCCGCAGCAGGTGCATGTGCCAGGGACAAAATGACCCTCATTATGACGTTGGCGACCCGAAGTCGGAACGCACGCCCGAACTGGGGACGGAAGGAGCCGTCGCACAAGTGGCGCCAGTCTCTGACCGTACCGAACAGCGCGTCTGGCCGGGGCACGCTGCGGTGAAGCGGCACGGAGTGGCCGGGGTGGCCGCACCGTCCATGAAACGAAGAGGAGGCCAAGGAAGAGGAGAAACACAGCAGGCACAAGGGCACGCGGCGGCAGGAGAAAGAGGGGCACAGACGGCGGCCTCACTCGCAGTGACTCATAGGACGCTCTTGGGCAGAAGAACGTCCAGTCCAAGGCGAGGAACCGCTGGCCATGTCTTCTGAGTCCAAAGCCTGCAACTTGCCTGACACTGAAGTCGGGGGAGTGCAGCTGCAAGCACTGGTCGGGTCCTCAGGACCAACCTGCGGGAGGACCGTGATGAACTGCCAAAGGATGAACCACTTGAGCAGTAGCGAGAACTCGGGGGCGACGTCCACCGTGGGAACCCAGTCGTCGACGTCGTCGGCGTGCAAGGCGAGCAACTACTCCGTCACAGAAGACGGGGGCACATAGTCGCAAGCGTAAAGCGAGGCAGGGACGGACCTGCCGGGGGATCCGCGGTGACCTGCCGAAGGACGGACGAACCACTTGCGCAGGAACCCGCCCACCCCAGGCCCAGCCTCAGGTAGTACCAGAAGCGGGGAGGCGCGCTGGTCGGCACCTGGCCAAAGCCCAGCACCTGGATCGCCGCGAACCATACCATGTCCTCGCGGGCGATCCGCGCACCGCCCCGGGGGCTGGGAGGGTCCGTACCAGCCCGGGTCGGGGTCGTCGTAGACCATTGTCCGGATCATTCCTTGGCAGCCACTGCTGTCAGCATGCTCCTCGGAGCCTTGCCAGGAAGTCTTCTGGATGCCCATTGATGTCTGCGTCGCTCCTCGGCATCCGACTCAGTATGGGGGCGCAGCCAAGAGCCCCAGTGGCAGAATCGCCGTTGGGTAGGGGGGAATTCGTGGTCGGCCGGTGGGCAATGTTCAGGGGAGCGGCTCGAGGAACGAGTCTCCCAGACCTCACGTGAGGGTCAGGGGGAGGATAGGCTCAGGGGTCGGGTGCTGCCAGAAGTGTCCCTACCCAAGGCGTCCCAAGGATTTCTCAGGAGGCCCCCGCGGCCTCTAGAGCACCCCTCACGAGGTCCAAAGGAGCCCCAGGGGGTCCAAAACGGAGCGAACAGCTGGGGGCACCCTGGGCCATGGACACATGTAACCAGGCACCGACACGGCCCCCTGGAACCCAGAACCGGCCAGATTACCTGCAGGACAGGTTCCGCGGGACACGCTCCAACTCCGGGCGGCGGCAGCGCCTTCACCACGAAGGAGGCACAGGGGGGGGGAATAGGCTCGAGGGGGATCGCTCAGGAGATAGGCACAGGGAGCAGTCGTCAGGGGCAGGCTCGAGGGTCGAGGCCCCCCTGAAGAAACGCGCGCCTCTCCTTCACCTTTTTGGCCCGCGGTGGCCATCTACGGCCTCTTTCGGGGGCACGTTCATGCAGTCCTCAATCCGGGGGGGGATACCTGTGGGGTGGTGGGGAATAGACGGGGGATGAAGAAACGTGCGGGTTTCCATCATCTGTTGGGCCCGCGGTGGCCGTGTAGAGGCCGCTCTTTGGGCCACTGTCCTGTAATCCTCGATCCCCCGTCGCCCCCCCGTTTGTTGCCCCCCCGCGGCCGGGCGCCCAAGGGAGCGGGCGAGGGCGGCTCATGCGCCGGCATCGACGGTCGCGGGTCGAGGCACGAGGGTCCATACCTCGGGGGATCCGCGCTGCGAAAAACAAACCACGACGTCAGAGTGATGTTTGCACAAGTGTTTAACCAGTCTTGGGCCTCTCAAAACTTTCGGGGGCCTCAGTGGGGCCTCCAGAGACCCCAAGGGACCTCCGGCCAGACAATGTCTGTGAGTTGCCGTCGGAGAGTCGTTGTCGTCGTCATCGTCGGCGTCGGTGGGTAAGGAGAAGGGGAGCCCCAACCAGACCAAAGAGGGCGCGCTCTAGGCTTGGTTAGGGCTTTTCCTGGGAGGACGAATGCCGACCCAACGCTGAGGGAACCCTACATTGTTGGTTTCCCTGCCCAAGGGGGCAGGGAGGAGAGAGAAGGAAGGATCGAGTCTCGAGAATCGAAACCTGTGCCATTTTCTTTTGCCATCAGGAGGCATCCGGGGTGCCGTCGGGAGCCTCAAGAGACGTCTCACACCCTCCCCTGTTCTCAACGAAACGGGTCCTGAGCTTTTCCCTGGGTCCGCCTGTTCATCCTGGGTAATCATCTGAGGGCCCCGGGGCCCAGGAAGGGCTCAAGGAGGCCGCAAAGGGGGGGATGTGCCTCAAGACCCCTTTCATGGTGACAGCCCTCCACGCCCCACTGGCCCCAAGCAGAAGCCGTACAAAAGTCTACAACGCCGGAATGACGATAGACAGGGAGGAAGAGAGACACAGAGAGAGAGAGTGAGCGAACAAGAGAGAAGGAGAGAGAGAGAGAGAAACACAAAAAGAAGAAGAGAAAGAGAGAGACAGAGATAGAACAACAAAAAAACTAAAGAAACCGAACAAACACGCAAGAACGAGACACATTGATGAATATGTGTAAAGGAAGAGGGGGAGAGGGAGGGCGGGGGGGAGAACGGATGAGGGAGGAAGAGGGAGTGAGAAAGGATGAGGGAGGGATAAATGAGAAGAGAGAGAGAGAGGGAACACAAAGGAGCGAGAAAACGAGAGTGAGAGAGAGAGAGAGAAAACAAAAAAAGGGAGGGAGAGAGCTCTCCGCGCCCCTCTCTCCCTCCGCATCCTTCCCCCCTCCCTCCCTCCCATCTCAGCCTGCCTACACGCACGCCTACAGGCCATCCCTGCTTATTGGCAACCCCCTTCTCCTGACATACAGGCACGCCGCGGCACGCCTACAGGTCTTCCGCGCCCAAACTACAGAGAGGTGTATAGGCCCTCCCTGCCTATAGGTACTCCCTCGTTCACTCCATGCCTACAGGCACGCCTACAGGAACTCCCTGCATACAGGCAGTCACAGTCCTCAAAGGAGGCGCATGTAGGTGCTACCCGCGGAGCCTATCTGACTGCGCCGGCCCGTAGGGCGTAGTAAAGGTCGGAGGCGCTCGCAGAAGGGATGAGCGCCGCGTAGAAGCGGGAATCTACCGAATAGGTCACAGTCCATGGATCCCTCCTCCCTCCTCCCTCACTCTCCTCCCTCCTGGTCCTCCATACATCTCAATCCCTTCTCCCTCCTCCTCGCTGTCTCCCTCGCTCCCGCCTCATCGCCTCCCTCCTCCGTAGCCATTTTGGCGCAAATCGTTTGGCTCAAGGCCATCGATTGGCCCAGGTGATTCGGGTGCAACATCGCCCCGCGCTTCTGGCCTCATGCGCGTCATCCCGCGCTACGAGGCGCACGGACGGTCGCGCTGCCATGACGTCCGCATCCGTTCGAGTTGACAGGGTTGATCGTTGTCAAGGATAGGGCCGAGCTGCAGATTGGTGGCTGGGACAAGGAGGACATCATCAGCGCGGCATCTGAAGGCGCTCGTCCTGCTCTACGCCGTCGGCGAGAACAACAAGGAGCACAGGACCTCCAGCACACTCGTGTCTGACGCGTCGTCCTCTGCCGCGCAGAATGCGGAGCTGAAAAGCGAAGTTCGGCTGGGCACCGATGCCACCTTCAACGCCCTGCCGAAGAACCCTGTCCCGTTCCACAGCGTAGGCGAAGAACAACACCGACTACAACACCTCCGTCACCGTCGTGCCTAACGCGTCCTGCGCTGCGACTTGCCTTGCCCCGCTGACCAATGAGGTCGTGGGGAAGGAGTGCCTGAGCGTGGACTGGAAAGACGTCCAGGTGTTTCAAGAGCATGTCCTTGCGTCGTCCCTGCTTCCATCTTGAAGACCCTGGCGCCTCTTTCAACAATAAGACGCCTTCGCGTCCGTCACGCTCGCTGTCACAATGCTGTTATATGGTTAACGAAATTGTACGTATGGCCTCTACCGTCCAGTGAGACGCCAATCTCAACTGTATGCGCTCTCTGCCAGCCAACTTATCAGCACGATCAGGCCTTGTCCCGAGATGTGCGTGCTCCCTGCTTTCGCGGATCTTCCTCGCCCATCACCCCCCATCTCCCCCCTTCGCCAACTGGAGCCACTCGCTGTGACATGCAGAAAAAGAAATGTCTTCCACATGGTGATAGCAATCGTAAGTACAGCCGCTGGGGTCCCCTGAGACCCCCAGTCTCAGCCCCCCCCCTTCCCCTCTCGCCCACTGGAGCCACTTTCCGTTGCACGCAAGAGTTTTTCATACTTGCTGTGTGTCCGAAACCCAGCGCCTCGAACATCCGTTCCCAAACCCGCTTATCCACTTCGAGGCTTCTCCAGGACCATGTCCCTGCCTGGCGGGGACTCCCCCTACGAACCCGCTCCCCCAGTTCAGGTAGAGCTACCACCGAAGCAACACAGCGTCTGATGTTTCGTTGCGAGCTCTCGCGTGAGCACCACTCAACAGCGAATGAAAACGAGCGAGTCATACGTCTGCATCGGACCGACCGACCCCTCACTCCTCCCCTCCCTCCAACCCCTCCCCGCCTTTTACCACACCTTTTACACACGCACACGCACACACACACACACACACCGAGAATGATCACGACGACGACGACAACGGACGACGACGGCGCGGGCGATCAGCGGCGACGAGGACGACGGTGTCAAATCCTCGTCGAGAAGAGGAACTCCAATGGGCTAGTATCGTAAAATGAATCCGTGTCCCCCACCACCAACTCTACTGTTAGATTCCAAGACATATGATATCCAGACTCCAGAATGATAGACCAAACTGGTTAAATTGTAAATCTTCATCTGAACCGTCCCCCACTCAGGCTCAATCGCTATCATTCCGGTAAACCAAGCCCCTGTCTGGATATGATGGACGGGGGGGTCAATGATCGAATATCATGAATGCCAGTGTGGAGCCCGGGGGTGGGGGACAAAGTGATAATCATGTACAGAAGAAATGCTGGGGTAATGTTCCCGCGATGATACCCCTAGAACATTGTAAACCTAAATGTATACTGTCCAGGGGGATCGTTACGAACCCCATGCAACACAACATTGCAAATCTGGGTTTATCATGTTCCTGGGGGGGCATGATGAACCCCAGTAAGTATTCCCCGAACGTCTTAAACCCAAATCCATTTCTTTTTGGCGTCCATCCTGGCGTCGCCGCACAGGGAAAGGTTTCCTGCTCAAATTGGGCACCTGGCCCCCCGGATTACAACAACAACGGCTCCCGCCGGAGACTTCCTCCAAATTTACTCAGGACCCCCGCTCCTGAGACTTCCTCACAATTTACTCAGGATCGGTGCTCCCGCCTGTGCTTTCCCCTCAAATTAGTCAGGACCCCCGCTCCCATCCGATACGTCCTCACAATTTACTCAGGAACGGCTCTCCCGCTTGAGACTTCCTCGCAATTTAATCAAGACTTCCTCGCAATTGAATCAAGACCCCCGCTCCCGCCAGAGAGCCCCTCACATTTCATTCAGGAATTGCGCTGTCGCCTGTGACTTCCATGCAATTTATCCTCGCAGTTGAATCAAGACCCCCGCTCCCGCCAGAGAGCGCCTCACATTTCAGTCAGGAATTGCGCTGTCGCCTGTGACTTCCATGCAATTTATGCAGATATCGCTGAAGGAAGTTTCGGGCGGGAGCCCACGACGGGCGGGCGATCCCCTGACGGGCGGGTCGGGCGGGTGGGACATTCAAGCGGAATGCCTGAGTATGGCGAGACCGAGATTACTAAGTAAATTGTAACGGCGTCCTTGGCGCAGCGTGTTTCCTGAGCGTCGAAAGCGGTGAATGTCGACGGCGGTAGATGTCGATGGCAGCGGAGAGAACCTCGGCTCCGACGGCGGAGGGCCTCGCCCACGGCCTGTCGTGCGGCGCGGGCGACGTCGCCGTGAGCGGGTGGTCCTCGCCGAACTCCTCGAGGGACGCGCGCCGCATCGTGTAGGAGCGCCGTAGACGCCGTCGACGCCGTCGTCGTAAACGTCGCGAGGTCCAAGTCGTCGTCGTCGTCGTCGTGTTGTCGTCGCCGCGACTGGACTCGCCTCCGGATCCCGGTCGGACCGCGCGTCAGCACAGGTCCAGGGGGTCGATCTTTGCGGGAAACGCAAGAAGACAGATTGGCAGATCCTCCCTGCTCCCTCACTCCTCCGCCCTCCTCCTCCCTCGGCCGCGCTGCGTCAGATGGGTTACGAAGACTGCCGTTGGGACGGCAAGGCCTGGTAGAGAGCATGCCCGTGGGTCCTCTCCCTGGCCCCTTCTGGCCCACTGGGCCCAGCTGGAGTTTCGAGGGTGTGGACTGTAGCCCCGGGCGCGCACATGCTGGCGTGCGCCGTCTAGTCCGCTTGAAATGTCCACTCCCACTCTTCCTCTTCTTCGCTCATGCCACAACGGAGTGCAGATCCTGGGTGCCACAGTCCATACCTTCAGGTGCAATCGGAACTTGGATCCCACAGCCATGCATCGCACCGTACAGTCAAACAAAAGAGTATGGATGCAAGTTAATGCCCGTGCTGCAGCAAATGAAGCGCTTACGCGAAAAGTCACAGGGCCGGGCAAGCGGAGATGCAAGGGCGGCCTTCACTAGCTACTGCATCCTGACTACGCCTTGGCTGTAGCGCGGAAAGAATTGACCCGCACGGTCATCCATGACGGCATGAAATCCCTCACCACACCTGCACATCGCCGGGACCCTGGTCAAATACAAATTCGCGAAACATACACATACAACACGCTTTCACCATACAGAAATTATCAACGGACTTCTGGTCGTGAGTGGTGGTGCAAGGACTTGGGGCCGTCCGTGAGTGGCGGGGTCAAGGATCCACTCCAAGCTTGCCAAATTCTGCACCGCCCATCCGCCGACAAGCTGCATGATGGAGGCACAACAAGCTGCATCAACATGCGCCCTTGGAGGTAGGCACGCAGTCATTGGATTTGTGCTGGTCCCCCACCCTGAAGTCGAACCTCGACCCTGCCCTCCTCGTCCGGCCCTCTCCTCCCTGCTCGTGACCCGAGGAGGACGACGAGGAGAACAACGACGACGACGACGACGAAGACGATGGCCATCTGGTGGCTCAGTGGCCTCCAGGACTGCCCCGCGGAGCAGCTCACACAAGGGGGGGGATGCTGCTTGCGGGGCGTCCTGGGCGTCGCTCACGACGCCAGCTTCCATCTCCAGGGGCGCCATCCTCCAGCGAGGAAGAGGAGGAGGAGGAGGAGCAGGAGGAGGAGGAGGAGGAACAGGAGGAGGGGGGGGGGAGGGGAGGGGAGTGAGGAGGACGAGGAGGAACGCGAGGATAATGATGGGGTGGGATAGTAAAAAGGACGAGGGGAAGAGAAAGAGGGCGAGGAGAAGGATTGGGCAGGGGGAAAAGGAAAAAAACGAGGAGGAGACCGGGGAGGAGGGGGAGGGGGAATGGGAGCAGGAGGAGAAACAGGGGCAGGAGGAAGAGGAGGAGAGGAGGACGCAGGGGCCAAGGATTCGGCTCGAAATGATATCCCCTCTTCCTGTGCCCTCCTCGCACGTACCAAGGGGCGTTCGAAGCCCATCAAGATTCACAAATACCAGCCTGCTGCAGCATCTGGGCACGTGCAACACGCGCCAGAAGTTACGAGAGACGGATAAAATTTATCTGATTGACAAGCAATATTGCAGAGATAAAACGCTATAAGAAGACACTGGCCAGCCATATCCTGTTCATCGTCATTCGGCGACTGAACGAGGCCCGGGCGTCTGCCGAGAGGGAGGGGAACAGATGAGGCAAGACACCAAACCTCCTCGATCACCTATCACATGCGCGAGCAGCTCATGTAGCGTCGCTAACAGTCGAGAGCTGACGAGTCGGGGCAGCCAAACCTGCAATGACAAACACGTTGTGTTACCCGCCCCTCCGCGGCCCCACCCCCGGCCAGAGCCTTAAGAATCGATATTCGCCAAGAGGGGGCGCAGAGAGGAGGCGGGCCTCGAGGTTCTGCTAGCTGATAGCACGCAGTTCCAGCTGCGAAAGTGGGCGAGGGGCCCACCTGGACACTCGCCTGGCGAAGGTCGCCTCGAGATCGCACGGAGAGGAAGAGAGAGAGAGAGAGAGAGAGAGAGAGAGAGAGACGAGCCGAGGGAACAAGCAAACGCGCGTTGCGTCTCGGTCTCCGGGCCGGCCTGCTGCGCCTCTCGGAAAGCAACAGCGGCCGCTGAAACAGGGCCCGTCAGCACCGTCGAGTCGGTGAACCCAGCCCTGGCGGCCGCAAACTCATGGACGAAGGGGCGTCGTTTCCAAAGAGGAGGTGACCGCTGACCTTGCGCCCGCAAGACAGTCGGCAGAGACCCCTTGGCCTTCTCCTGCAGACACTGCCACATCATGCTCCAATGCCCCATGGTTTCCTCGGCCGCTCTCCACAACGTCGCCACCGCGTGGACCTTCATGGACAGAGGGCGCGGCGCAGCCCACTCTCGGAGGTAGAGAAGCTGGGAGCAGGGGGGCGCGAACGGAGGGAGATGGAGCATCTTGCGCATAGCCCTGGATTCCCATTCGAGAACCGCTTGTGGCAAGGGCGCGAGCTGGCACATGTAACTGACTTCGGAGACTGCACGGGCATTGTAAAGCCTCACCGATACCAAGGGGGCAGCTTGCTGCTTTGCAATAGCTTGAACGACTCCGCCCCACTCGCGAAACGACCGAGACCGCATTTCTTCTTTAGCAGCAGGCCCGATCCACGTCCCAAGGTATTCCGCCATGGGAATGATACCCACGCCCTGCCATCGCGGGACCAGACTGGACAGGAATGCAGAAATGCGCAGACAGAGTGACCGAGCGAACTCTCATTGGAAAGGCACTACACAGCACTTCGGAATATCTAATTTCAAGCCCGCAATAACCTCCGCAGCATGAGAAAAACTCCCGGAAGTCTCGCTAGCAACTTCATTTCCGACAATTTCAGCCCAACGTCGTCCGCACACGCCCCCGCCCCCGACCCGGGACCCCCGTCGAGGCGCCCACGGAGATCGCACAAATATGGGCCCACTGACAATGCCCAGAGCGACTCCGACAGAGGGTCTCCGCGCATTACTCCTGAGCATGCCACGCAGAAGGGAAGGAGGGCACCCATGAGCGAGACCGACGCACACGCGTGCAAATACGTGGCGCGCACAAACGCACAGAGACCCGCAGACATGTCGCAGCGCTGGAGGATGGCCCAGGGGAAGGTGGCCGAGAGGGGGAACCGCGTCGTCGAAGCCGAAGTAAAGAAGAAAGAGATGGCGGGGGGATGCTTGGGGGCGCTTGCTAGCCACGCGCGCCGACGCGTCCTGGAGGGCGACGTTCCCGAGAAAATCTGCACCTGGACTGAAGCCGCGCTGATCAGGGCGCGCCTGAGCGGGAGTGCTCGCTTGATCTGCCGACAGAAACCTTCGTCCCATCTTCTGCTTCGGAGTGCCCACTGCAGCCGACGGCACCTTAACGTCAGCATTCTTGAGCGCAAATGGTCCAGTCGTTGCTGTTTCTCTCAATGCGCACACTGGATCCCCGAGACGTTTTCCTGCGGCAAAGACGAGAAGCAATTCATTGAGCTCCGTCGGCGGCGGCCGGCCTGCCAGCGGCTCAAGGGGGGGATCATGAAGGATCGAGGCGGAGATGGGATGCCGCAGCCATGCGGCACGCGGCAAGTCATCTGGGCCAGGCGCCGTCGGCTTGGCCCGCCCCAGGACACACTGAATCAAGCGCCTAGTGGAGGGGGGGCAACCTCCCCCCGGCAAGACGCGCGCACACTGTTTCCTAAGTAGCGCCCGAAGCGTTTCATCGGGGCCCTTTCGGAGGCAGAGACAGGGGCCCAGTGCATCTCCCAGGGCTTCGACCACGCCAGATGGGGAGGAGACGAGGGCGCTACTCGGGGCCCTGAGAGCCTGGAGAGGGAGCGACTTGCGGACAGGGGGCCAGAGCTTGCTCCTTCGACGCTCAGCACGTGCGCGCGCAATCGCCTACGTTCCTGCATACATGTAAACTGTTTCTCCTCTGCCGTGGCCCGCGAGCTGCGAGGCCCACGAATCTGCAGCTGTAGGGCATCGAACCCCCGGCACATAGAACAGGGTAGTTTAGCGAGACGGTCTCTGAAGCACCCTCGCACTCACGAGCAGGCATCTGAATGCGCGCGCGAGCTGCAGCGGCTGGGGCCGAGGCAAGTAGCTCCGAGGCCAACAAAACATCATTCCTATTGACAGCCCGAGCGATCTAGCGGAAGATCTGGAGCCTCGTCTCCGGCGCAGGGGCCTGGGCGCGGACGAGTGAATAGCGGGCCACGCGCGCCGCCCCTCGGAGAGGCCTCCGAGCCTCACCCACGCCACCTGGCCTGGGGGTCGGAGGGGGGGGGGGGGGGTCGATTGGGAGAGCGCGAGAAGATGAGAGAGAGGTAGTGTCTGAAGGCAGGTGAATGGCAAAGAAAACGAGGGACCTCCTGTTGCGCAGCAGGCCTGGCTGGGCGCGAGGCACAAGAAGCCTTCGCTGGGCCATGGCCCGAGATCCCCGTGCCGTCGAGCTCTTCTGGTTTGGCCATCACCGCAGCCGAGATATTCCACTGCGCAAGCAGCCAGGCTTGAGCACTGATAAATATCTTGTCCAGCTGCGCATTGGAGCGCAGCGCGCCCGCCCAACCCCGACCATGTTCTCGACGCCGTGGTCTAGTCAACAGGTCCTTGTCGATCTCAGGCGCAGCCAAGAACATCGCCGACTCATCATGAACATGGAACTCACCAAGCACCATCACCGTCGATCTCAGAGGGCGCTGCTGTGGCACAGACACTTCGGCAGAATGAGAGCAGACGCGACGTGGCATCCGCACTCAAGCCGAACCTGTAGACACTGGAAATGACAAGCATGACGTCCTCCGAGCGACGACTCAGCCGGTGGGGCACCACGAGCCTTGCTTTGTAACCGCGGGGCATAACTGGGAGAGATCTCCGTATATCGCATTCTGCCCTCAGCCATGGCCGCGCTCGCTTCCGTTGAGACACACCAGTCAAATCAATAGCTACACAACTTGCGTGATGACGCGGACAGGACGATAATATAAGCACTTCCTTGCGATACCTGGGCACATCTTTATGCTGCAATTCCTCCATCGATCCATGGGCTTCCTGAAGTGCAACGACTGTGTTCGGGGAGATAAGGCTCGCCTGCTTGTTGCACTTGATGCGACGCAATGCTGGGCGATGGCGTAGAAGCGCGCGAGTGTTCCAAGTAAGGAACGGTATAGAGGAATAACTACGAAGGGAAAGAGACCCCGTCCATGTCTGAAGAATCGTGCTAAACTTGCCACCGAATTTCAGCCGCAACGTTGACTACACATTGAAACGAGCCAGCACCTGGTCCTTCTCCAAACCCTGATCGCGAACTGCAGCGTAGATCCATAAAAATCGCAGACGTACAGGTACCCCAAGTCCAATCTCGAGCTTGACACACGGTGTGCGTTCCACGCACTGTACCCTCGTTCCTGTCGTGCCTGACACGCTTCGTGGGGTATAGGTATTTGAGAATATGCGCAACCGGTTTGGATTGCACTTCTTCCTCCGGAACCCGCCCCCCCCCCCCCCCTCCGAAAATACCTCCCCTCCCCACCACCACCCCACCCCCTGCTGGAACCCCTCCTCCCCCCTCGCCCGGCAAAACCCCCTCTTCCCGAACCCCGCCCCCCCCCCTCCCCCTTCGAAAACCGACGGGGGGTCACTACCGGTTCGACCCCCCCCCCTCGAAAACTGGGGGGGGCACTACCGGTTCGACCCCCCCCTCGAAAACCGAACGGGGGGTCACTGCCGGTTCGAATCCCTCCCCGCCCCCCCTCTCACCGCCAGCAAACGGTCCCCGGCCCCTGCCGCCGTCCTCACCACATCCCCCACTGTTGTTCCCAGCACCACTCACCACCACTGTCCCCTCTGGTCCCACCACCGCCCCTACTGCCCCCACCAGTGCCAGCACCACTGTCGCACTGTCCCCACTGTCCCCACCACTGTTCCCACCACAGCTCCACTCTCCCAACTTTCTCCACGGCCCCAACCACTGCCCGACTATCCCCAGTCCCCACTGTGCCACTGACTCCTCCGCTGTCCCACTGAGCTGTCCCACTGTTCCCACCGCTGCCCCCACTGTCCACACCACTGTCCCCCCTGTACCTCTGTCCCATTGACCCACCGCCGTCCTCGCCACCGCCTTCACCACTGTCCCCACCACCACTGTCCCCTCCACTGTCCTACTGTTTCCACCACATTCCCACTGTCCCCACACCGCTGCCCCCACCACCACCGCCCCCACCACTGCCCCACTGACTGCCCCCACTGTCCCCGCCATTGTCCTCACCATTGTCCCCGCCACTACCGTCCCCACCACTGTCCCACTGTCCACTGCCCCCACCACTGTCCTGCCGCCCCCTCACCACCACCGCCCCCGCCACTGTCCGCACCCCACTTCGGTTTTCGAGGGTTCGAAGGGGGGGGGTTCGAACCGGGAGCGACCCCCCCCCGGTTTTCGAGTTCGAGGGGGGGGTTCGAACCGGCAGTGACTACCCTCCCTGTTCATGATGAGCTGGGGGGGGGGCGGTTCGAACCGGCAGTGGCCCCCCCCGGTTTTCCGGAGAGGGGGGGGAATGGTTTCGAACTGGCAGTGACCCCCCCCCCCCCGGTTTTACGCCAGCAGCGGTAGAACACGCTCTTTCATCTATATATATAGAGAGACGGAAAATATGCATATATATATGTATAAACAGAGAGAGAGAGAGAGAGAAGAGAGCTCAGACGCAGCCTGGACATTGACACGCTCCTGCTGCTCACACAACGCTCGCACCAGGTCCGCCGTCTGAAGGCTGATGTCGCTGACCACGAGTCTACGAGCCTTGTCGAACTGCTTGCTCTCCGCCGACTCCAGGTCATTCTCGAAATCTGACAAGAGGGTGTCGAGGGCAGTCCGCGATACATAGGAATAAGACCAGGAAAAGACACTGCCCCCAGGTGGGGCCTGGGCGGGGGCAATTGCCTCCATGATGGCATTTGGTTGCCCACATGGGCCGGGCTGCTGTGCTTGCCACGGGTCGGCAGACCGATCGCCAGCACGACGTTGCGAAGGCGGAGCAGCAGCAGACCGAGAGCCCTCCTTGGATCGGGAAAGGCTGTGCTCCTTCTGCCAATTGGCTCTCGCACGCGGGGGAGACCAATGGCCATCTGCGGGCATGAGAGCTGGGAGAACCGGGAATGGACGACGCTCCAGCAGGAGCTCACAAAACAACTGATCAACACTTGGGAGCAAGTCGGGGCAGGTCCACAGGTGAGAGACACACGCCGAAACACCTCTCAAGTCTGCCGCACAGCTGCGAACAAGCTCGAAGCCTCGCGGCAAGGTTTCGAACTTGAGCCAAAACGGCTACGGAGTCCTACCAGCCCTCTGGGCTTAAGTGGTATAACCCTTTGTATTATTCTCTCTACCCCTCCCACCCCCCCCCCTGGGCCTGGGAGGGGGGGGGGGGGGCGGAAGCGCCGCGGCGTCCGAGATGGCCGAAGAAGTCTCCAAGAAGGCTTCAAAGCCGCAAGATGGCCTCCAAGATGGCCCGCGCGACTTCAAGATGGGTCAAGATAGCCTCCGACATACCCCCAAGGGGCCCCAAGACAGCCCCTAGGACGGACCCAAGTGCCCCCGAGCCCTCCACAGCGCCCTCCGAGATGCCAAAACCCTTCGGAAGCCGATGGAAGATCAATGTGTTTAGCATGATCGCCCTTTCGCGTCCGATGGGATTGGCAAGCCTCAAGACGGCCCCAAGATGGCCCAAAAGAGGCCCGAAGGCGGCCCAAAGATCGCCCAAGAGCGCCACAAGAGGACCCCAAGATGCCGTTTGAGAGCCTCCGAGGGGGCGACGCTAATTGAGGGGCCTCCTTTTTGTTGAGCCATGGGGCCCAAAATGACCCCAAGAGGCCTCCCAGCATCTCCCCAAAGACCCCCCACCCCGCCCTGTTTGTAAGCAAATCTGGTTTTCAAAATGGCCTAAGATAGCCAAGCATGGCTCAAGCAAGCCTCCGACAGACCTCCAAGAGGCCTCAAGGCAGCCTCAAGATGGCCCAAGATAGCCGAGCATGGCTCAAGATAGCCTCGGACAGCCTCTAGCTGAGCTTGGCTCAAAGATAGCCTCCAAAAAGGCCTCAAGAAAACTGCAATCAATTCTGGATGGGCTGGTGGGGGCACTTTTTTTGTCGGCGGCCGCGCGACAAAGGTCTGGCGGCAACAGGCGTGTCCGGGACGGCGGAACAGGCAAATTCCACGCGAGGCGTGCAATGCGCGTGCGCTGAGCAAAATGCTCCGCATTCACTGGGGCGCACCTAGCGCACAGAGGTGCAATCGGCGGAATAAATCGCCCTTGCGGCGCCAAGCTCCGAGCAACTGCCCAGACAGACAACTATGTGCCAACCTGGGGCGCCAGCTGCACGCTGGTGGGGGTACTTTTTGGTCGGCGGCCCCGAAGCAGCGGACAGGGGGCGGAAGGCGTCGCCTGGGCCAGCAGGCGACGCTAATTAACTACAACAGGCCACGCACCTGCAGTAAGAACCCGCAGAGAGTGCGAGGTGCGCACATGCACTGAGCAAAATGCCCCGCATTAGGGCGAAAGCACCTAGGCGCCACCCGCATCAAGGTGAAGCAGACCGCAGTGCTATGCAACGGAGAAGTCGCCCTGTCGGCGCCAGTCCGCGCAGCCCACCTAGCCGAAGCGAGGTAGAACTAAAGCGACACGCTGAAGGCTGAACCACTCAGCGCGAAGTCCGCACCACCGCCGTACGCGGGGTCGGCTAGAACAAGGGCAGAGGGAAGGCAGGGACCTACAGAGCTCTCACTGCACGATCCACACCGGTGCCCGCGGCGGGGCCTGTGCGTCAGCCATCGTTTCCGAAACCAGTCACAGGCCAGGAAGCAACGCTGAAAGAAGACGCGCAGGCCCAAGCGCCAGCACTGCCGCCAAGCGGGTGCCGGCCGAAGGTCGCCGAGGTACGCTGCAGCCGCGGCCAGCTCACAGGCGCCGGGGTGTAGTCAGGGCTGAATCTGACCACAGAGAGAGCCGGGGGACGGCAAGCAGCAACAGAGCACTCACTCCGCGGACCGCGCCGCTGCCCGGGGGGGGCCGGTGTGTCGTCATCGTAACTGGTGGGGGTGCGCTTTTTTGTTCGGCGGCTCCAAGGAAAAGCCCAGGGGGCGGTCACAACGTCCGGGCCGCGGCGCATTGTAAATTGGCGATCCAGCCGTCACTGTCGACAGCAGACCGCTCCTGCAAGCGAGCTCGCAGTTACACATGCTCAGTGCAAAGTGCACTGAATTCGCAGGCGACGCACATAGGCGCAGCAGCGAACCAAGAGACGCAGCTACAAGTGCGAAGACAGCTGAGAGTCGCCATAGCGGCGCGAACACAGAAAACCGGGCGAAGTGAGCGAGCAGAAACACTAGGCAGCACCCTGTGCGGCGGTGGAGCCACGGCCTAGCGCAATGCACTCACAAGCGCCACGGCAGGGTGGACCACGTGGGATGCAATCAGAAGAAGAACACTGATGCTCATCGGCGAAGGACCACCTGCGGCTGAAGCCAGCGTGCGCACGCAGTATCGACACAAACAGTGCGGCGAAATAACGGTGCACAGCTGACGAAAGCTGCGCAGACTGCTCTGCGAAAGGGGGGGGCGACAGCAACAGCGGGAAGCTGATCACTCACTGCGCGGCCGCGCCCAGGGCAAGGCCGAGCCAGGCGTAGCCCTGTCCATGGTTGACAACAGCGGCCGGTGCCAGCGAGCTGATGTCCAGGGCTGCGGCGAGAACGACAAAGTGGCAGGCCCGACCAACCACTGCGTCGTCGCACTCACCCGAACAGGTGGTTGAACTGAGCACCAACCAGCAGTGTAGACCACCGGTATGTGCACGAGAAAGCCATCTCCAGCCAGTAGCCAGTGTAACACACCGCACCCGACTCACGCAGTTCGGGGGCGCAACGGTGCGTGCGCAGGCAAGGTGGCGGCCTGGGCTGCAAGTCTGCGTCGTGCCGTGCACCGCGACCAGGGCCGCGGAAGGCTGAACCACTCGCAGCGGGCATGCAAACGAGACATATCCGAGCCACGGCCACCGCCACACCTCCCACCGTGTTGTTTTTTTTCCGCGCACGCCCCCCAGCAGCGCGAATGCGGGGGCCGGCAGTGCCTGCACCGACAATGCCGTCTTCGCGGCGAAGAGCCGCGGCTTGCCCAGCAGAGGGGCATGAACGGGGGGGGTGGGGCTGCACTAGGGAAAAAAAGAAAAGGGGGGGGGCTCAGAGGTCTGAGCCCTCAGACTCGCCCTCCGAATCAGGCGCCGGGATGGCAAGACTTTGCACATGCGTGCCAGTCGCGCGGCCCCCGCAGAGGCTGCAGTCGCGCAGTACTACTCGGATGTTCTGCCTGGCATCCCGGTGCACCCGGCGGAAATGAGTGCCCAGGTGGAGATCGCGCTCAAGCGAACATCTAAAACGCACCTGTTCACTAAGAAGCGCAGACACGGGAAAGGGATGAGTCCCCATCAGCGGGATGTTGCACACGGAGGCCTTGATGTTGTTCGGGATTCGCACTGCCTCGCTCTCGGACATCTCCTGGATCGCAGTGGAGTTGCTCGAGATCCACTCAGCCACATGCTTGAACATCACCTGGATTGCCGCGGAGTTGTTGGCCAAGGCCGCCATCTCGAGTCCCTCCAGCGGGATGTCGCACAGGGAGGCCTTGATGTTGATCAGGGTCCACTCCACCACGTGGTCGAGCATCTCCTGGATCGCCGCGGAGTTGTCGGCGGAGGCCGCCATCCTGAGGTCCTTCACCGGGATGCCGTACAGAGAGGCCTTGATGTTGTTCGGGATTCAATTCGCCACGCGCCTGAAAGTCTCCAGGGTCGTCGTGGAGTTGCCGGCGAAAGACGCATTGATGTTATTCGGGATCCGCTCCGCCACGCCCTCGAACACCTCCTGGATCGCCGTGTAGCCGTAGGCCAAGGCTGCCATCTTGAGGTCCTTCAGCGGGGTGCCGCACTGGGAGGCCTTGATGTTGCTCGGAATTCGCTTCGCCACGCTCTTGAAAATCTCCTGAATCGTCGTGGAGTCGTCGGCGAGGGGCGCTTGGATGTTGTTCGGGATCCACGCCGCAACGCTCTCGAACACTGGTGGGGGCACCTTTTTTTTTGGTTGGCGGCTCCGAGGACAGATCCTGGAAGCGGGTCGGACACGACTGGGGCGCAGAGCGAGACAATTAGCCGCAGAGGCGCATAGGCCACTGAAGCGAGTGCACTTGCAAGGGGCAAAATGACCCTCATTGGGAGCTGGCGCTGGCGGCCCGACAGAGGGAAACACAAGCGCAAACCTGGAAGCGGACGGATGGGAGCCGTCGCACTCGCCGCGCCAAGCTCCAGCCGCACTGGACAGCGCGACGCGCTGCACTGCGGCGGCACGGGGCGGCCAGGCGCGGCCGCGCCGCCCATGCAACAACGGGCGAGGCAAGAAAGAAGGAGGGGGGGCACGGCGGGCGCAAGGGCGCCCGGCAGAAGGAAAATGGGGGGGCACAGACGGAAGCCTCATTCACAGTGACTCACGGGGCGCCCTTGGGCAAGAGAACGACCAGAACCCAGTCAAGGACCAGTCTACCGCGTCGTCTGCCCCCACAGCCTGCCACTTGTCCGACACTGCGGATCGGGGGCGTAAAACTGCAAGCACTGGTCGAGTCACATGGCCAAGCCCGCAGGGGGGGCCGCGGTGATCTGCCAGAGGATGAACCATTGCGCAGATGCTGAACGCGAAGGCGACGACCGCAGACGGGACCCTGTTGTCGACGTCGCCAGCGTTCACCGCGAGCAACTTATCCGACGCGGGGGCCGGGGGCGCAAAGTCGCGAGCGTAAGCCGGGACAGCTACGACGGACGTGCTGGGGGATCCGCGGTGACCCGCCAAAGGATGAACCACTCGTGCAGGAGCACGCCCAAACCAGGCCCGGCATCGGGTAGTGCCAGAAGCGGCGAGGCGCGCCGGTCAGTCAGCACCTTGCCGACGCCCGGCACCAGGGTCGTCCCGGGCCGCACCGTGCGAGCCAGGCCCACGGGCATGGGAGGCCCGCTGGCCGCGGCGGTGCCCTGGGGGGAGACCACCCTCACGCTGCCTCATGACAGCGCACGCAGTGGCGGCCAGACGACGTACCACGTAGCGTCGACCAGGGGGACTGGGGGAAATCATATTGTGGTCAGCTCGGGCAGGCCTTGGCCCATTCCCTTCGTAAAACGTACATTTTTCACGAATTCGCTTTTTGGGCTTTCCGACGCTCCCAGACGGCCCAAGAGGCCCTAAATACCGCCCGAAGACGGTCCAAGAAGCCTCCAGGGAAGCTTCAAGGCAGCCCAAGAGAGCCCCAAGACAGCCCAAGAGGCGCCCAAGATTGCCCAAGAGGGCCCCGAAGACGGCCCCAAGAGCGCTCCAGGAGCGCTTCAAGTGGCCTCCAAGAGAGCTCAATATGGTCACAGACGGTCGAAGAGCGATCAAAGACACCGACGATCGCCTCCAGACGGCCCAAGACGGCCCCAAGAGGCCCCAAGAGGCCTCCAAGATGCGTCCCAGGAGGGCCCCTCGGCGCAAAAATTGGCCCGTTCCCTTCGTGAAACGTGCAAAAACCCGAACGGACTCGGACCAAGACCGGAATCCGAACAGCACATCGAAATCGGATCGGCTCGGATCGGAACCGGGCCTGCCAGGGCGCTCCCCCAGGACCAGATCTCCAGCCTGACTGCTTCCGGGGACCGCGTCCCCAAAAGAATCGAGAGATAGGAGGTCAGGGATGGGGCGGTGGCGCGAAACGGGGAAGCCGGGGCTCAAGTAGCCGACGATGGAACCAAGACGCCCCAAGAGGCCCCCAAGACCGCCCCAAGACGGCCCGAGAGGCCTCTAAGAGAACCCGAAGACAACCCACCTCCTCCTCCACCACCTCCTCCTCCTCCTCCTTTTCCCCCTCCCGACCCGAGATCCGCCCAAGACCTTCCAAGCCCCTATTCGACGTCCATCACGCGACCATTCGTGTCTCCACGCGCTCCCCGTGATGATAGCGCCGTCCAATTTGTCGGCTGCGGACCGTGGGGTGGTTCAAGGGGTCGGCGGATGTGGCGTAAGCCTGTAGAATCATATTGTGGTCAGCTCGGGCAGGCCTTGCACAAACTGAGGGCCCTGGCCCAGCTGGAAGCGAGCTGCGGGTCACCGCTGCCCAAGGGGGTGGCTGAACCTGTCAGCTCCTCTGTCGCGGTGCCTCTTCGCAAAGCTGGGGGCGCAACCAAGAGCCGCGTGGGGGGGTGCGCCCAGGGGCCGCTAGTACGACAGCGTGCCAATGGCCTCTTCGCTGGGATGCGTCGCGGCACTGGCGCGTCCTCAACCAGGGCCCACTGAGCCGTGGGCCGTCGTGACCCGTTGAGGTGGCTGACCTGTCCGCTCTACGGCCTCGATGTCCATGCGCGACGCTGGGGGCGCAGCCAAGAGCCGCACATACTTGTGAATGAACGTGTGGGCGCTGCCGAATCGCTGCCACGAGGCCATGCCAAGGGGGCCCCACGCTTGGCCTGTGCCTCAGCACTGTCAGGTCCTCAACCAAGGCGCACTGCGCTATGGGCCGGGGGGCCAGGAGGGCGGGGCGCGGGGGGGGGGGCGCGGGGGGGGAGCTATTTCAGCCACCGGGCCCGCTGTCCAGGATGGATCCACGAGACCCGCGTGGGCTGTCTAGTACGTAGCGCGTGGGCATCGGTGCGCCTCCAACCCAAAGGAGGTAGCGCGGGGGTATCCAGGCCAAGGCCTAGCGCTGCGGTGAAACTTGCCCCTGACGGGCCAGGAGCAGCCATGGGCAGGGCTTCGACCGCGGGGTGGCTGACGCCCCCATTGACTTCAGTCCACACACCCTGCGTCGCTGTTAGAGGCGAAGGGTCGGTTAACGACCGCGGGGCTGCCAGCCCGACGGGCTCCGCCAGGCGCCGCTGGATCCCAGGTGGCCCACAGGGTCAGCGCAATATAGACCACCTTGTATGAAGAGGAGGAGGTCGCTCCAAGCTGCCCAAGATCGCCGCTGCCCAGGAAGCGCGCGTTTCGTTCCATGACGGGCCGAGTCGCGACTTTGAGAATTGGCGCGGCCCAGAGCACCAGGGGCGGGTTCGAGCCACAGAAAGGCTGCACGGACCATCCTCTTCAAGAAGCAGGGGGGGGGGGGGGGCAGGAGGGGGGAATGGGAAGGGCAGCGGTTGGCAAGCAAGGGAAGAGAGCCAACGTCGGGGCGGGCCACGGTCTCCCAAGCGTGAGGGGGGGGGGTGAGCGCGAGGCGAGCTGGCTCACTTGTTCCTCGATCACTTGGGTAGAATGCCCCAAACCCGCGGACGCTTGTCAGCGTGCTGGGCTTCCCCTTCTGGGAATAAATCGCCCCCCCTTCGCCTTCCAGTCAGTGTCGGCCCATGCATCCCGCCTCTGGCCCCATGCGCCCCAGGACTGCCATGCGCGCCAAGGTGCTTCTCACCCAAATGCCCCTGGCCATGCAGCAGCCCTGCCTTCAGGTCCAAGGGGGGGGGGGGGGGCCTTATCAGCCCCCCTGCCTTCGACGGACCATGGATGCGGGCTCCCGCTGCCGACGGGCACGTCGGCGGAGCGCAGTCTGACGTCGCGTTGCGCGAGTTTGCGATGCTGCTCCATGACACTTGGCCAGTCAACGTGGAGCTGGTATTCTCAATCCATACTGTAGGCGTCGTACCCCATTTTGCTCTGTGCCTGAAGGAACTCGTCGCGTTGTTGCGCAGCGTTTAGCCCGGGGTTGGACTTGATCCAGGCACTCCCTTGACTGACGGCTGCCTCCCTGGCCCAAGCGCTCCAAGCCCCGCTAAACGCGCCCCCCAGCGCATTTTGCATCCGCGTGATCTTGTCGGGCGCCGGTTCGCCCCGAGCGACGTCAGCCTCGTCGATAGATCTCAAGTGTGCGGGGGGGCCCCCCATGAGGTCATCAGGGCGCGCTGGTGGCATTGCCGTAGTCCGCGCGTCGTGCCACACGTCCTCAGCGCTGCGCCGCGGTCTGGGTGAGTTGCGAGGCGGTGTGGCTGAGCGCTCTCTGGTACTGACTGCGTCAACCGCGGGTGCACGGCGGGCAGCTTCGCCCCCCGCCTGCCTAAGAGTTCTGCCGTCGCTGCCTGCGCGTAAGCTCCGGGTCCGACCCTCTCTGGGGCGGGCGTCGCCTCGGGCCCATGCGCCGCTGGATGCCCCTCGGGTGGCCGCCCGCGCAAATCGGGACCAGGGTTTTGACTCTGCCCCGAGGGGGGGTTGGGGCCAGAGCTGGGGGGGACTCGGGGCCATCTTGTCGCCCGTGGGTGCTGGGGCGCCGGCATCGTCACACTGATGGGTGGGACTGGCCTGCGATCCGGAGTCAGCTGAGGTATCCGGCGGGCCGGGGCGCGCCCGGGCGTCCGTCTCGGATTTCTTGCCAGCTTCGTCGCCCCAGTCGATCCCTTCCACGTCGCCGTCGCCATTCCAGCGCTCTGTTGAGGACAGCACCTCTTCTGGGACCCCGTCGGACTGGCCTGGTGCGGCGGGCTGCTGGGGTGGAACGTTGGGGCGGGCCAGGGGTGCAATGTGGCCCTCCACGTGGCGGTCAGCTGCAGGTGATTCCTTCCTCTGGGGCCTGTTGAGCCAGCTGGCGGCGGGAGAATCGTCTCGCGCCGTGCCTCTGGCAGACGCGTCCTGGGGCTGGGCGGCGAGGAGTTCAATAGTACCTCTGGTTAAGTCGGAGTTCTCCAGCCTGGCGGGGAACAACGTGAGGACATGCAGCGGCTGTCGGCAGGGGCCCTGCCCTTTCTGATTCGGGAGGTTGCCTGCGTAGCGCTCCCAGTCCTCCTGGTACTTCGGGTTGCTCTCCACCAGGTGTGAGACTACCCTGGCTGCCGCTGCCCTCTGTCCGTCCCATGGGATGAGCGGGGGGCGGCCATTGTCTGGGATTTCTTTTCCGAAGATTGACTCCGGAAAGGGGAGCAGCTGCTCGAAGGGCCATCTAGTTTCGTCGGTTGCGTCGCCCTCAAGACTCTCTCCCTGGTGCTATGCAAAGGCGGCCCAAAGGGTGTAGATTGTGTGGTTCCACTCGATAAGGTACTTCAACAGGGCACGATTTGGGCCTCTTGACTCCTCCCCTTCCAGACGGACGGTGGAATAAGTGGGCATCTGGGGAGCCGGGGGCGGCTGTAGGTCGGGAAGGGAGTATTCGTTGGGGGGCCCCTCTCGGCTGAACCACCCTGCTTACCGTGCTGTTCGTTGGGCACTGCGGAACGGCCCTCGCGGGATGGGACACGTGTGTCCGCGTCTTCCCCGGGCGCCCTGTTACCAGGGGAGAGGTGCGCGGACATGTCGTAGCAGTAGCTGTCCTCAAAAACTTCTGATGTGGTCTGCCGCTTGATAGGGGTAGCGGGATATACATCATTAGAGTAGTGGTCGAATATGTGGTCGAGGACGCCAGGGGCGACGTTCCAGATGTGCACGAGGCACCTCCTGCAGGCCACCGCTGCCTGATCCATAGGGAAGGAATGAAAATCCCACGACGGCTGGCCAGTCTGTTCGTTGAGGATCGCTTCTGCCTCAGGGCGCCACATGAAGCATCCGAGAGCCGGGCGGCCGGGTTTCCATTCCAGCAAGGGGGAACCGGGTGGACAGGTGTCGCACGTAGCTGAGTACATTAGGGTGCGGTGCGTTTCGGCACCGAACCTACCATCAGTGAACCTGTGGGGTGGGAGGGTGGTGCCGGCTCTTAATGGCTGGAAGGCGCGTGGCGCGCGTATGACGACGTCCTCCAGGGTGGAAGGAGTTGGAACGTTGTTGGGACGCCCGAAACCAAATGGCAAGCTGATCAATGAGGGGAGGGACCGGGTTTTCTTGCGTGCGCGACTTTCTTCCAGCCTGCGGTTGTACACCTGCAGGCGCTGCTGCATAGCCTTCTTGCTACTGCCATCGGCCTGGTTGGGGTCAGGAACCTCGACTCCCTTTCTTTCCAGGGACCTGACCCAGCACAACTCGCAGAGCCATCTGCAGATCTTTCCCTTTATGTACGGCTGCGCGCGGTTCTGTGCTAGCAGTTCACGGGTATCGTCATCCTCCCAGGTGCCGGCTGCACCCTGCAACCCTGTGATGGGGCAGTCGTCGCAGTTGAAGCTGGCACTCTGCTGCAGCCGGCATAATCTCTCGTCACGCACTACAGGGGGGGAGAGCACTGTGCCAGGGGCTGGGGAGGCAGGGAGGTCTTCGTCCAGGCGGCGGTTGGACATCGCCACCCCACTTCCGATGTACTCCACGTATGCCATTGTGTGTGGACTGGATGCTTATCTGCTTGACGTCCGCGGGTTGGACTATCACCTCAAGTACGCGCATGGGGGCCTCTAGGGTGAAGTCGTGTTCCTCCATTCCTGACTGGTGGGGATACGCGAAGCGTCAAGAATTCATCCTGCTTCTCCTCCTCCTCCTCCTCCTCATCCTCGGCCTCGTTTTCTTCCGAATGCAACCACGCATGAACCCAGCCCCTGAATCCCAGAGTTCTGAAAAATTGGTTGGGGTTCGGAGTTTGATGGACGGCTGCAAGATGCACCCAGCGGGTGTGTCCGGTACCCAGCGTCGGTTCGAGCGGTAGGGATAGAGTTTGTTATGCGGTCGCATATTTATCCTCTTGCGCCATCGTGCAACCTTGACATCGTCGAACATGTGTCGCCGCCGTCGTCCTCTTCCCCTTCCTGCTCCTCCTCCTCCTTGGGGCAAAAAATGAGCAATATCCGATGCTTCGCCCAAGGTCAATTCTGGGAGTTGCGGAGTTTCCCGTCTAAGGCCAGGCGGGCGAAGCAGATCGTTATGATTAACGACTTCTCGCTCCTCCGATTCCTCGCCCGCTGCCCCCCTATTCATCGCCCTCTTGCGCCATGTTGGAGCTTTCGGGCCCACAGAATCTTCGCCACCGCCGCCATTCTCATCCTCCTCCTCCACGACCTCCTCCTCCTCCTCCTCCTCCTCCTCCTCCTCCTCCTCCTTTTTCGGTTCCTCATTCTCCTCCTCCGCTTCCTCCTCCTCCACCTCATCTTCCTCGCCCTTCCCATGAATTCGACTGCTCCCGAGCACGTGAGGGGGCGACCAGGGGGGGGGGCACAGACGGGACAAAAGATTGTGTCGAGAGCTTTGGGGGAGGCGCTCTGGTGGGCCAGGGGCAAATGCGGGGTTAGAGGGAACTCTTACTGACCGGCCCCTGGAAGAAGGAAGTACGAGCATCCAGCTAGGTTCGCTCCGTAACCCCACTCGGGAGGGGAGGACGGGGATGAAGGGAAGGGGAGGAAGGGAGGGGAAGGGAGATGCGAGGAAGGGCACGAGAGAATTTGCCTGGCGAAGAACCCAACCATATGCAGTTGTCAGTACCGCATTTGCGGGCTTCATGTTCAAAAGGAACTCCCCATAGGACCACGGAGCGGGTGAGGGGTGTGCCGAGATGGGTGCCACTGGGGCATTCGGTGAAGTTCCCTATGGGGACATGAAACACGCGCGGGGCGTGCCGACATGGGTGGCGGAAGCGCACGTGAGGGCCGCCACTGGGGCCTCCATTGGAGTTCCCTATGGGTCCCCGAAACATGATGCTGTTGCGGGTGGGGGGGCTGGGATGGGTGGCGGAGACGCATGTAAGCGCCGCTACTGGGGCCTTCGGTGAAGCTCCGTATGGAGCCACGAAGCGCGTGACGGGTGTACTGGGATGCGTGGCGGGGACGCATGTGAGCGCCGCCACTGGGGCCTTCGGTGCAGCTCCCTACGGAACCACGAAACGTGTGAGGGGTGTGCCGAATTGGGTGCGGGTGGTGACGCATGCGGGCGGTGCCACTGGGGCCTTCGGTGGAGCTCCCTATGGGGCCACGAGACCTGTCGTTGTGAGGGGCGTGCCGGGATGGGTGGCGGGGGTGCATGTGAGCGCGGCCGCTGGGGCCTTCGGTGGAGCTCCCTATGGGGCCACAAGACGTGTGAGGGGTGTGCCGAACTGGGTGTGCGGGACGCATGCGGGCGGCAGCACTGGGGCCTTCGGTGGAGTTCCGTATGGGGCCACGAAGCGTGTGAGGGGTGTGCCGAATTGGGTGTGCGTGACGCATGCGGGCGGCAGCGCTGGGGCCTTCGGTGGAGTTCCCTATGGGGCCACGAAACGTGTGAAAGGTGTGCCGAATTGGGTGTGCGTGACGCATGTGGGCGGCAGCACTGGAGCTCCCGATGGGGCCACGAAGCGTGTGAGGGGTGTTGTGCGTGACGCATGCGGGCGGCAGCGCTGGGGCCTCTGCCGGAGCTTCCTATGGGGCCACGAAGCGTGTGAGGGGTGCGCCGATTTGGGTGTGCGTGACGCATGTGGGCGGCAGCGATGGGGCCTTCGGTGGAGCTTCCTGTGGGGCCACGAAACGTGTGAGGGGTGTCCGAAATGGGTGTGCGGGACGCGTGCGGGCGGCAGCGCTGGGGCCTTCTGCGGAGCTCCCTATGGGGCCACGAAACGTGTGAGGGGTGTGCCGAATTGGGCGTGCGCGACGCATGCGGGCGGCAGCACTGGGGCTTCGGCGGAGCTCCCTATGGGGCCACGAAACGTGTGAGGGGTGTGCCGAATTGGGTGTGCGTGACGCATGTGGGCGGCAGCACTGGGGCTTTCGGCGGAGCTCCCTATGGGGCCACGAACGTGTGAGAGGTGTGCCGATTTGGGTGCGCGTGACGCATGCGGGCGGCAGCACTGGGGCCTCGGCGGAGCTCCCTATGGGGCCACGAAACGTGTGAGGGGTGTGCCGAATTGGGTGCGCGTGACGCATGAAGCGTGACGCATGCGCGCGCGTGCATGCGGGGGCACTGGGGCCTTCGGTGGAGTTCCCTATGGGGCCACGAAGCGTGTGATGGGGCGCGCCGAATTGGGTGTGCGTGACGCATGTGGGCGGCAGCGATGGGGCCTTCGGCGGAGCTCCCTATGGGGCCACGAAACGTGTGAGGGGTGTGCCGAATTGGGCGTGCGTGACGCATGCGGGCGGCAGCACTGGGGCCTTCGGTGGAGCGCCCTATGGGGCCACGAAGCGTGTGAGGGGTGTGCCGAATTGGGTGCGCGTGACGCGTGCGGGCGGCGGCACTGGGGCCTTCGGCGGAGCTTCCTATGGGGCCACGAAACGTGTGCGGGGTGTGCCGATTTTTTCCCCTCCCGAAAATGCGAGACCGCCTCAGTATAAGATGTACACTTCGAACCTTCTACAGGATAGACTACGCGTAGTCGGGGAAGCGAAAGCGGGAAAGCAAACGCCAGGGGAGGGCAAGGGCGAGACCAGACGGCAGACAGGATGGGACTCAGGGCACTTCGAGGGCTCAGCCACAATCCTCGCACACGTCGTAGTCGCACTGTTTGCACGCCACCGTGTAATTGCCAATCGGGGTGTCTGCGCCGCAATCCGAACAAAAGTACGTCTCGCGGGCCTTGATCTTGAACTTCTTGAGCGGGTGCTCCTGGGGGCAGGCTGGAAGCTCGTCTGTCCTGGCCTTTGGGTCCTTATTGTCCTTGTTGTCTTTCTTCTCCATTCGCAACTGGTAGAGGTCCTTGCTCTCCTTTTGCTGTAGAGTCACCGCGCAGTCTTCCCACTTGTTGGCCTCCTGGAACTCCAGCTCCTGGGGCGTCTGCTGCTGGACGCTGTCGATGGGCATGTCGTCGCACTCCGTGTCCACGTGTTTGGCCACGTTCACCGCCGTGTTCAGCTTCCTCAGGGCCGCTATGGCTGTGGCAGAAAGAGTAGAGAATGACCCTCCAACCAGCTGCTGCACCCGCATGCCAGCTTCGACAACTGCAAGCCACTGTGAAATCTTGTCATTGTGGGTGACCTTGTTGGCCGATGCCGCGAGGTCCGAAGAGGTAAGAGCGCGCAAGCTCACGGTCGTTGATGTACGCGGTGCCATCCTCAATCGTGATTAAGGCGCGGGTAGGTCCCATGGGATGCCGGCGCGGCAAGGCTGCGGGGGACACAGCCGCGACGGCAGGAGAGGCGCTGGTGCCGCAGACAATGTTCTGGCTTGAGCCAAAATGGCTACGGTGTGCGGGGTGTGCCGAAATGGGTGTGCGTGGCGCATGCGGGCGGCAGCACTGGGGCCTTCGGTGGAGCTCCCTATGGGGGGCCACGAAACGTGTGAGGGGTGTGCCGAATTGGGTGTGCGTGACGCATGCGGGCGGCAGCACTGGGGCCTTCGGTGGAGCTCCCTATGGGGCCACGAAACGTGTGAGGGGTGTGCCGGATTGGGTGTGCGTGACGCATGCGGGCGGCAGCAAGGAGGAGGGGGGGAGGAGAGAGTGAGGGACGCGGGGCGCTCTCTTCAAAACGAGGACCCAACACCACAGGATGGTTGGGAAAAATAAAAAAAACAAACCTGGGCAAGGGAGAGACAGGAGAAGAAGTCCAGGAGGAGGAAGGGGACAAGAGAGCCCATAGCCATCTTCCACCCCCTTGTTCCCCCAGTCCGCCCCCCCCCCTCCCCCCAGCCTCACTGCGGTTCCGTCCTCTCCCCTCCCCTTCCCTCCCGTATCGTCTGCTTCCCTCCCCATCCCTCTCCTCCCCTCCCCTCCCCTTCCTCTCCTTTCCCCCTCCGCGTTCTTACCTCCCCTTGCCCCGAGGGGGCCCCTCCCGTAGGGGAGGGGTCGGGACCCCAGGGTCCTCCTGGCGCAGGCGGGGAGCGCCGGGCCCGAGGGGCGAATAGTCCCCGCACCCCGGGGGACGCCGCCAAAACGCGGTTTCCTTCCCCCAGGGGGGTCGCCAGGTCCCGTGGCCTCCCCCAGGGCGGTGCTGGGTCCCCCCCAGCGCTCGCCGCCCTGGGGCGGGACCGGCGGCTCGTCTCTGTCGTGTCGTTCGTCCGTGTCGTGTCGTTCGTGTCGTGTCGTCCGTTGCGTCCCCCCGTCGTGTCGCGTCGTGTCGTGTCGCCTTTTTGGTTCGGTCCTGGGTGTCCCGGGGTCCGAAACCGTGGCCACCTGTGGTGCAGGTGGTGGGTAGGTTGGGCGTCGGAGCACGGCTCCGGCGCCCCCTACCCCGATCAGGGAGCGCTGAGCACGGTCTCCTTGCGCTCCCTGTTCCCGCTCGGCGCGCCACGGGGGCATGGCCCCGACAGTGGCGCTGCCGCTGCAGTCTCAGCCTCCTGGCTGGGCTGCGTTGGCGTTGAGCTTGCTCATCGAAGTGGATGTTGATGTTTAAAAAAATCTTACCTCCCCTTCCGAATTCTCCCAATATCCCTCCATACCTCGGAACACACGCTGACATGGCTTCCGGATCCGTGGGCATGGCGCGTGGGCGCCAGGTCCAAGGATCTGGAAAAACGCCCCCCGACACATGAACCCAATGCCGCCTGGTTTGGCGATAGGGCACGTCGACGGTCGCATGAAAGCGGGACCCGTCGCTAACCTGCGCGCCCTAATCCATGTTTCTGTTTCCTCGACACCCCCGTCCCTACTCTCGACGTCACACTCGACCTCTTCCCCTGCCGTCCCCGCTTCCCCTCTTCCGAGGGGGTGGAGGAGGAGAAGGGCGACCCGGCGGGCAAATCCGTGTGTAGCCGCGCAGATGCAGGACAGACAAAGGGAGGAGACAGAGGAGAGATGGCGGGAAAATAGAGGGAGGAGCACGGAGGGGTAGGAGGAGGAGCAAGAGGAGGCGGATGAAGGCTGGATGAGTGAGGGCGGAGACATGAGCTACATGGGAAGGGGCGGACGAGAAGAACGATGAGAAAAAATGAGAAACTGAGGGGGCAGGGGAAGCAAGGAGAAGAGGAAAAACGAAACTGACGACGACCAACGGAAACGAGCACTGCCGACGACGAATGTCGACGAAAACGGCGGCGAGAACGACCGACGAACGAAGCCGACCGACGACCGACGACCAAACGCAGCAGTCGTTGGAGACCGACGATCGACGACGCTGTTGACGGCCGACGACCGCTGAAATTAGAGAAACTTATGGAAAACTGGCTCAGGGGGAAACTTTGACCTGGAATCGGCGATATTAGTTCGGCGATAAAGAAAGCCCCGATAGCAAGTCCGCACATTAATGGGCGGGGTTGGTTCAGAAGCCCCTATATACGAAGAAAGGGGCGATTAGGGGGTCCATGTGCCCCCCCCCCCTCCTGAGCATATTCCACCACTTCTGTTGCTCCCTGGCTTTCAAGCCATGACACGGCTCTTCAGCGGCTTATGGAAACAATTCCAGGACTCCAGGAACGCCCTCGACGAGGCCCAGCTGATAGAATCCACCCCAGGCCTCGAAATACCCTGAAAACGTTCGAAAACGCATGGGGGCTTTCGACGACGACGACGGCGACGGCGACGGTCTGAGACGGGTCCGCGCGCCAAGGCGCGGCGAGCGCCCGCGGACGCACGCGCCGTGCAACGAGCCCGCGCGGGTCTCTGACTCCGCAGCGCGCCCGAGCTTGAATTCGGGACCACGGCGCCGCCTGACGCGGGGGGGTTCAAGGGTAACCCAGAAACTCCCACCATCGGGCCCCCTCATGGTCCCGAAACCCGTGGGGCTGTGGAACGGGAAGATTTGGCTGGACCTCGGTTGCCCCTTGGTCGCTTCGCGAATTCGTGGAATCAGTGGCTTCACGCATGTGGCCCGCTCGGGCAGCGGATCGCCTCTCGTGCGTCGCCCCCCCAAGCCTCCCCAAGACAGGCGGGCCCAGCCGTGGCGACGGGGGGCGCCCCAGGGGCCGGAGAAGGGACTGGAACGACCAATTGCCTCGGCCCTCGGGCTTTGCAGGGTGCCGTGGAGATGCGCCAAGCGCGTGCGTGGTGCCGCCTGGACCCCGGGGCGGGGTAGTGAATACCAGGCTCGCCTCGCGGGTGGTTGGCCGAGTGTACCAGACCGCGCGGCAAAGTGTGGCCGCTTGCGGCCGCGCTTCGCACCCCTGTCCCGCCCGCCCGGTACGTCCGGGCTCCGAGTGGTGCTGGGAAGGTGTGCCGTGTCCAGTGGCTCGATCGGCTCCCCTTTCCAGCAGCGATTCCACGCAGTGGCCCTACGTCGTCGCGGTCACTCTGAGCCAGCACGCAATCCTCAGGAGCGACGCCCTTCGCGCAGCCCTTGCTGCACTCCGTCGCGGCGCCCTCCTCTGGCTGTTTGCCGAAACCGTCTTCACTGTGCTGCTTGCCCTCCTGCCCGAAGCCGGCAGGTCGTCCAGGTCAAAGCCCAGCTCAGTGCCCTGGTCCCTCGCCAGCTCCTCCATGGCGCGTGCCGCCCCGCGCAGGGAGCCGTCGGCAGCGTCAACGTAGTCCCCCGCGTCGGTACCTAGGATCTGCGCCCAGCCGCAGAACTCCCACAGCACCGCGTCCTCTCCCTCGAAGCCCCCGCCCGAGCCGTCCTCGGAGCTGCCGTCGTAGCTCTCGTCCTCCTCTTCGCTCCTAACGTCGGCCTCGTCTGCCGCCAACGCCATGGCCTCCGCCAGGAGCGCGCGCCCGCCGTCCGAGTTTTCTTCGGCAAATTTTTCTTGGCCACAGTTCTTCTCCACCTGCGCCTCCACCAGTAGCCTGCGCCTAACGGCCGCCTCGGTGCTCGCCTCCTCCAGCGCGCCGAACGGGTTGTCGTCCTCGAACCTGGATCCATTCAGCTCGACTTCCGAACCTGTACATACCTCGCTTCGGCGCTTCGTCACCTGGACCCATGTGCCGTCCTCGTCCCCGTGCAGGCCTCCGCTAGCCTTGCCCGCCGATGCCGTCATCTCAAACGGAGGAGCGTCGCGCCGTAGCCAGCCGCACCCTGCCTGCGGCTCTGGCTCCGCAGCCGTCCACTGGTGCAGGTAGATACCCATCAGTGGAACGCAGCCCGTGCTGCCGCCGAGCGGCTAGACCGCGCTCCCATAGCCATGGCACCAGGCGCCCCCAGCTGGCAGCGCCAACGCGGCCGCGAGCATCACCTCCCGCGGTAATTCCAGCCCGAACCCGAAATGTGCCGTCCAGGCCCTCGAGCCAGAACGACGACGATGACGAAGACGACGACGACGACGACGACGACGACGACGACGACGACGACGACGACGACGACGACGACGACGGCGGCGGCGGCGGCGGCGGCGGCGGCGGCGGCGGCGGCGGCCGCGTTGACGACGACTGGCGGGTGGAGGCGGCGCCCCCACCGCGGGGCAGTCCCTGTCAGAAGCCAGAGGGTCGCTCGGGCTGCTCGGGGGGGGAAGGCCTCGCTTGGAGCCGGCGCTGGAGGGGCCGGGGCCGCGGCGACGAGAGGGAACTGGGAGGCCTCCTCCCGGGCTGATAATGGACGGCCCAGGGAACCGAAGCGTTGCGACAGCAAAAACTCATGCTCGATCCCCACCCCGCCCCGTCACTGGGAGGCGTGTGCGCTCGGCAGCTCGGCGTACCCACGCCGCCGCCGCCGTCGCCACAGCCGACGCCATCTCCAATAACGCCGTCGCCGCCGTGTCCGCCGTCGCTGGCCATCGTCGCCGCCGCCGCCGCTTGTCGTGGCCGCCGCCGCCGCCGTAGCGAAACACGGCCCCCAGTCGCCGCCCCGCACTGGAGCGGTCGACCGCGGGCGAGCGGCTTTCCGCCAGGAGCGCCCGGCAGAGCTAGCCAGCTTCCACAAGAACGGGCCCCCATCAGAACGAGCGGCGTCTGCCAGACGAACGGCCTGCGGGCGAGCGCTCTTCCGGACGAACAACAAAAGGAACCGAGCTCTATACACCGACGCTTTTTCGGGCCCCGCACTGAAACTCGCACAGGAAAGCGGATCCTGGTGTGTATGGAATGCTGGTGTATACGTTGTTCATTGTTCCCCTGGGAAAACGGAAGAAAAAATATACACCACCCCGACGTCGTCCCCGACCTTGAAAAAGTCCTGGGATTGAGAAACGGCCCGCCACTGGTAGTGTATGTGTTCCAGTTTCCGACAACATCGGCATCAACACAACCTGTCGGAAGTCCGAATGGATTTCGTGGTTCGGCGCTGGACCCACCAGTGCGCTCCGCGCGCCGCGCGCCGGGGGCGGCGCAAGGGTGTCGACGTACGCCCCATACAGGAGACGACCAGACGAGGGCGCCGAGGAGTCCAGGGCGCGCACGAGCAAAATGCGAGTACGCCAAGTGCGAGCGCGGCTGAAATACAGGCAGCAGCACGCGAAGCCTAAACAACCCCGGAAAAAAGGCGGTGACTGAAGGTCGCAAGGCGCCGGCAAAGCCAGACGAGGACCAGAAGGAGGATGAGGAGGCAGAGGAGGCGCAGGAGGCCGGAGAGCCGGCGAGGAAGCGGAAGAGAAGGGCTAAGGTTCCAAGCGCCAGCGCCGAGGCAGGACGACGTAAGAGGAGGCTGAGGAGACAGGAGGAGGTCAGAGGACGCGCTAGGAGGCAGAGGAAGAGGGAGGAGGCCGAAGTATCTTCGGGAAGGCAGGAGGACGCAGACGAGGACAAGAAGGAGAAAGCAGAGGAGGCACACGAGGCTGGGGGTCAGGCGAGGAAGCTGAGGAAGAAAGATGAGGCTCCAAGCACCAGCGCCGAGGCAGGACAAGGTAAGAGGAGGCTGAGGAGGCAGGAGGAGATCAGAGGACCCGCGAGGAGGCTGAGGAAGAAGGAGGGGGCTGAAGTACCTGCGACAAGGCAGGAGGACGCAGTGGCACCTGCGAGGAGTTTGCGGGAGCCACCGCACAAAGAGGCACCAGAGAGGAGGACGAGGCAGAGGCTACTGAGCCAGCATGGGCGGGTGCGCAAGGCTCCCACATCCTGAAAGTGCAGGGGGGGGCATGGCTGCAGCCGTGCGCCCCCCGCAGGTGGCCGGAGGGTGGCTTCGAAACCTTGAGGAGGATGGAGACGTGGAGCCGCACCCATGCCCTGTGTCAAGGAAGGGGCGGCCATGGGCCATGGCCTGGACGGCCAACGTGGGATTGGGAGAGACTGCGTGGCAGGCGATGGAGGCGGTGAGCCAGGCAACGGTGGGTGTTGTCTTCTTGCAGGAGGTGGGGCTGACAGACCAGGATTGCGCGGCGTTCGAAGCCCGCGCGCGCAAACTTGGCTTCAGGAGCTACTTCTCAGGAAGTGCCGTGGCCCAATTGGCGAATCTCCACCAACCAGGCAGACCCACTGGTGGAGTATGCGCGCTGGTGTCCAAGGCGCTGCGCTGTCGGCAGCTGGACCACCTTGTGGGCGAGGGCGCGCAAGCCGTGGCGGTGAGGGTCGAGGATCTGATCACGGTCAACCTCTACCAGCCGCCAGGCAAGGCCAGGGACGAGGCTGTGTCGTTCGCGTTGGGGTTGCTGGAGACGCTGAGCAGTAAGCACACCTGGTGCATAGCGGGCGACTTTAACGACGAACCTGGGGAGAATTTACTGTGGGACCTCCTACGGGAAGAAGAAGCGTGTCTCCGCGCGGCAGTAGACGATAGAGGAGGCCGTATTCCGACGCGCTGACAGGGACGCGGGTGCACCGACTATTACATAGCCTCGCACTGGACGTGCTGTGACAGGCCGAAATTGAAGGACATCTCGTTCAAAGACTACCGGGCTCTTGCTGCCCAGCTGCAGGTGGTCAGGCGCGACAGGGGCAAGCGGGAGCCAAATTGTATTCTTGGTAGGTCGGCCAATTTGGGTTGCCCGGGACATCTGGAACCGGAGCGATGGAGTCAGCTGCAGCACGAGGCCTAGGCGACCACGGTTCCGCCGAGCCTCCCAGCTATGGAGGAGCCCCGGGACATGGACGCGATGCACGAGTAGGTTGACGACGTGTGGAGGCAGAGGTCTCCCTACCTCGAGCACTTTTCCAAGAGCACGATGAGGAAAGCAATGAACGAAGCTGGAGAGGAGGCGGAGAGCATCCCAGGATGTAGCGTCAGGAAAAACACGCAGACGCTTCGGTGCCAGGAACGCCGGTTTGGCGAATGTGACGACCCACGCACGTCGGCGCACGTCCATCAGCTGGACACCCTGCGAGGGCGGATGAGACACATGCAACGGTTGCGGAGGAAGAGCCGCGAGGGCGGCGCAGAAGGACGAAAGCTCGAGGAGAAGATCCGCGAAGGGCTGACGAAGCACGGGCTGGTGACGCTGAAGGAGGTCGAGGCGAAGAGGGAGGATCTCCGGAAGCAGCGGAGGCACGGCCGCATCGATATGTGGAGCAACCGGGATCGCTCAGGGCATGCTGCGCATGGGTGGAAGGCGGTCGCACGATTCCACCCGCGGGTTTTTTTTTCATTTGCGCGCGGGTGATCGTCTGCCGAACACTCCTGCCCGTGGCGCCGAAACGACGAGCGAGGGGCCCGAAAGGGAGGGCCGAAAGAAGCGAGGGACGGACCAGGACCCAGACAGAGCCGAGCGAGGGACTGAACCGAAAACAGGGACGACGAAAAATCGAAGGCCCGAGACAAGCGATGCTGGCAAGACCTGGCAATTAAATTTGGAGCCCCTTGTCCTGACTCCTGGGCTTTTAGCCTCAACCTCTGGCCAGGCAGCAGCATACAAACAAAACATGACGCAGCACGGCAGCGGAGAGCCCTCTATCTCTTCGCGAGCCTGGGCTGGGGGGAGCGAAAAACAGCACAAGAGAGGATGAGTGGGCGCAGGCGGAACGGGCGCCTGCTTCTCAGCGCCTCTGCACCCACTCATCCTCAGGCCTAATCGACGAGCCCTGACGTGTCGGCACAGGGACATTTCGACTGGCAGAGAGATGACATAAGCTAGAGAGGCATGCAATGATGTCGCCCCACGCAGCAGGCGGAGCAAGAGGCTTTCTCTTTGCTTCTCTTTGCGAGCCTGGGCGGGGGAAAGGCGAAAAACAGCACAAGAGAGGATGAGTGGGCGCAGGCGGAACGGGTGCCTGCTTCTCAGCGCCTCTGTACCCACTCATCCTCAGGCCTAATCGACGAGCCCTGACGTGTCGGCACAGGGACATTTCGACTTGCAGAGAGATTCGTGGCATCAACTAGAGAGGCATGCACTGATGTCACCCCGCGCGGCAGGCGGAGCAAGAGTCTTTCTCTTTGCGAGCCTGGGCGGGGGGAGGCGCGACAACAGCACGCAAGGGGATGAGTGGGCGCAGGCGGAACGGGTGCCTGCTTCTCAGCGCCTCTGTACCCACTTATCCTCAAGCCTAGCCGACTACAGACGTGTCGGCGCATGACATTTGGCACAACATAGACGTGTCGGCACACCTGGTGTTACAACCTACACTTCTGGCGGGCTGGTGTCGGGAACCAAGATGGGCCAGCGTACATAATATAATAACGTAGGAGTCGTACCGCCCCCCACCTCCCATGAGAACCCCAAGATATCTACGCGGGCTCTAGAAGCCATGCAGGATCAAACAGAGCCTGAACATTAAAGATATCATGAGGGTCAGGAAAGGCATATATAACGTTGACATTGTCAACGGCAGTGACATCGCCGACTGGTGGATCAGTGCGGGGGTCACGTCCATCACACATGCGGCGGAGCCGTGAGATGGTTCCAGGGGCTCGTGGAGGGCCAGTGCAGGATTTCGTTAAATCAGCCACCTTCTTACACGAGTAGCGGCCACAGCGGCGACAAAAAAATATATTATTTAACCGCCTGAGTACGTGCCCACCGCCAGTGGGAGAGGAGCACTGAGATCGCAATAAGTAGCTCTTGGAAACCGAGCTAGCCCAACAATTTACACAGCGGAAACGGCCCACCGAAGGGTCCCAGAAATGCTCATGCAAGGCCCCAGAGGAGGCACCAGAGAGGACTAGGGGCGGGACCGAGGGGGCAGGAATCTCATCAGAATCCGCCGCCCAAACCTTTTTGGGCACATTCTTAAATATCCACGCTATACAATGACCGATATAGACACCAAGATTGCGCACAAGCAATCCAGAGCGCTTGACTCGGTCGTGCAGGACCGTGTCCTGAGAATGAGGGTCCGCACCTAGGTTAGCAAGTCTGTCGGCCTGCTTATTACCAACAGAGGTGGAGTGGCCACGGACCTTGGTGACCTTAATTAGGTGATACCCGATATCTGAGGCCGCACGGTGAACCCTGACCCACAAGGATGCATGGGTGGCCCAGCCATGCGTGGTAGCTTCAAACCCCATTGTCCAGCCGTCAACGACATACTGGGCATCCGTGACGTACTCATAGCAGTCGGAGGGGGCAGCATGGGTTAGATAAAATAAAAACGCATAGAGCTCAGACCCTGAGACATCCTGGGTGAGAAAAGGATACACGCCGTAAGCACCAGCATTGAGACGAAGCCGGTCATTGGCGAGGGGCTCACCAAAGACGTTTCGGCTACGCGGGGCAAATGACCAGACACCCCATCCACCTACGGGCGCGCACGCGGAGGAGAAGGAGGAACCTGACGGTACGGGGCAGCAAGTGACGACGAGGAGCGAGGAGAACGAGGCTGAGGAGGAAAGCGCCACGGGGCAGGAAGCGCTCGCACTGCTGGCGCGGCAGTGGAGGAAAGTGTGGAGGCGCCAGCTCGCGCCACAGGAGGAATGGCAGCGACTGGTCGTGGATACGTTGCCGCCTGCGTCGGAGGAGTCCTGGCGACCTGTGTGCAACATGGAGCTGCGATGCGCCATGGGGAGGCTACGGGGATCCGCTCCGGGAGCTACTGGCTTGCATGGAGATGAGCTCGCTGCTCTCTACTGCCCTGCGGTGGTCTCACACCTGGCTGACGTCTTCAATTTCATGCTGGACCAGGGCTGCGTACGCACCGAGTGGCGCAAGGCACGGCAAGTAATGCTCCCGAAGGAGGGCAAGGGAAGGAGAAAAAGGGACGGAAGCATAGCCGTGCAGGCGTTGCGGCCCATCGCCATCTTGAGCTGCTGCTGGCGCCTGCTCGGCAGCGTGCTGCTGCGGTCACCCGACGCACAAGCGTGGCAGAAAAAATGGTGGAGGGAGGAGGCCGTGGGTGGACGCAAGGCTGGTGAGGTGTACATGCCGCTCATGAGCCTCATTGACTCATACCATAAGGGAAGCTTCACTGTATCCTACGACTACACATTGGCTTTCGATCAGACAGCTCCCAGGCTGGCAGTTGCAGTGCTGAGGGAGCTCGGATGCCCGCGCGGGGTTGCCGCTATCCTGGAACAGGTGTGGACTGGATAGCTCCAGTACTTGCAATACCAAGGAGTCACGCTGCGGCGGCCGGAGGAGGTGGGCACGTCGTTGCCCCAAGGCGACCCATGATAACTATGATGGCGTCCTACACCTGCCGATCACCGCCATCGTGGCGCGCTTCCCTGGATCGGAGCTTTCCTGTTTCTTGGACGACAGGTCGTGGACGTCTGGCACGGCGCAGGAGCTGCTGGCAGTGGGTGCGGAGTGGAGAAGGTGGTCGCTCGTCCTGGGCCTCAAGGAAGGAGAACGAGGCGAAGTCCCAGCACGCGCACAGGATGGCCACGGGCAGGCAACAGCTGCTCAGAGCAGGCGCGCCGCACACCACTGTGACGGACACTCCAGAGATCCTTGGGGCGGGCTTCTGCAAAGGGACAGGACGCCAAGGAGGTAAAGGAAGGAGGTACACCAGGAAAGAGGATCTGATGCTGAGGAGGGCCAAGGTGATGCTCGAAAGGAGTGCGCGCCTGCCCGTCTGCAGGAGGATGAAGGAAGCGACGATGGCAAGCAAGGCGCTGGCAGTCGCTGAGTACGGCTGGATCGACAGGCGGATGAACAAGAAGATTGAGACGCAGCTACAGGCGGAGATCGTGAGGGCGAGGAAGGAACCCAGAGCAGGGAGTCCCCACCTCCGGGCAATTTTTCGTGGCCACTGGCTAAGTGTCAGGTGACGCCTGCTGACCACTGCCTTCATGGCCACGTGGCGCACCCTCCGTAAGGACCAGCGACGGGCTACGCTGGGAACCCGGAGGAGGACGGAAGGATGCTCTGGCCGGATCCATGCAATCCTTCAGGGCTGCGGATGGCAAGAACATGCCGGGTGGGAGTGGACGCACCCGGTCACGGGCGTAATTCTCAGCTTGCGCAAAGGCAGCGAGCATTGGTCTGAATGCAAAGGACGCCTCGAGCACTTGCTCCAGGAGGGCTGGCGGGCGAACCTTTTTGGGAGGTGGCGGGAGCAGAACCGCATCGATTCGTACCTGTGCTGGTTCGAGCAGTACGACGAGCGGCGTTGCAAGGCCGCGAGGCTTCTGGCAGAGGGCAGCACGCACGCGGCCAGCGTGATGTCCGGAGCTTTCGTCTCGCCGGCGCACCTGCAGGCGGCGAAGGGCAGAGAGGAGGGAGGAGGTGGTGAAGGAGGACGACGACATGGGCGTGCCGCAGTGCAGGAGCACTGGCCCCTCTGTGGGACGAGCGAGGCGCCCGACTTTGAGCACGTGGTCTGGCGCTGCGAGGCGGAGACCATGCCCTTGGGTCGACCGCAGGATGCGCTGCAGCGGCGCCTCCTCTGGCCGACCGGCCTGAAACGCAGGGAGGAAACGGATGCCGGCCTGCTCTGGTGGGCCCTCGCCATCAGACAGGCAATCCTGGAGGAGCGCCACGGAAGGAGGCCGCCCGAGGGAGCTGACATCACGCCCCCGGGAAGGCGACGGCAGGAAGAGGAGGCAGAGATGGTGAGGAGCCAGAGGTGGGGCAGGAAAGGGCTGAGGGATAGGAGGGCTGAGGGATAGGAGGGGAAAGGGCGGAGGGATAGGAGAGGGCTGAGGGAAAGGATTAGAAGGGAGGAAAAATAAGCAATCAAGGAAGTACATTCTCCATATGTGCGCTGTGATGAGGTTGCCGTGTACATCATACAAGCACGCGCGCGAGGCACCGCCAAGGAAAATCCAGCTCAGATTCGCGAGAAACCCGCGCGGACCACCGAAGATTCATGACTATGCATTTTTTCTTACGCGACTCGGGACGCCCTGGGGCCACCCCCCAGGACCAGCTTCTCATCCAGGGCGTTTTTGTTGACCCTCCTGGGGCCTGGGGAGGGCCGAGGGACCCATTCCCTCCAGGACCCCGCTTTCACATCGACGGTGGGTCTGCAGGCAGGCTCAGCGGTGCGATGCGGCAGCCCGCTGCGTCGCTTGCGCGGCGGAGTTGGAGGAGGGAGGGGGATTGAAGGAGACGGACGTCGTCGCCGTCGTCCGCCGGAGGAGTTGGAGGGACGAGGAGGGAAACAACAGGACCTGTTCCTGCTCACTATCCTCGCCTACCTGCTTCTCCTGCTTCCCGTCCTCGCTCTCACGTTCGTCCTCGTCCCCCCTGCCCTCCCCTCCTGCTCGTCCTGCCCTCGGATGCGCCCGGACCCCTCCTGACGTTCATCGTGGCAGGCTTGTGTCTCTGGGGCTCCTTCCTTCGCACCCCCCTTCCAAACTTTTCAAGCTAATCGAGAGCGCGACCATCTCCGGGGCGCCCCCGCCGCCCCGCGCCGCAGCGCACGCGGCCCGCGAAGGGCAGGCGGGAGGCCGCGGCCCGGCCGGCGCCCTGCCGCTGCCGCTGGTGCTCCTGCTGCTCCTGCCCCTGCGCCTCGGCATCGGCCTCCGCGCTGACTCGTCCCTGCCTCCTCCGCCCCCCTCCCGTCCAACCCCCTCTGCTCCGACCTCCCCCTCCCGGCCCTAATCGTACCAGACGTGCTCCTCCCTGCTGTCGTCATCCTCTTCCTCCTTCTCCTCCTCCTCCACCTCCTGCCCTTCTATCCGCAGGTGCGCATAAGGGCAGGAGAGTGTCTCCACAAACCGCTGCATTGATGATGAGACTTGCCATCTTCCCCACTGAGAGAAGGGGGGACTCCACCATGCGATGCACGTGCCAGCGAAGGGACAGACGGCGAAAGAGGTAACCAAGACGCAAGGAGAAAACGAGGAAGGAAGAATAATACCGAATAAGTGGCATGTCCAAGATTCGCGCCTGGGGCAGATGGCTCAGAACTGATCACCAGAGAAGCGCAACGAAGCGTTAAACATCCATCAAGCTTCAGTGCCAATGACCGACCGATCAGCATCGGCTGACACAAGTCAGAGCTGCAAGAGCCCGCGACTCTTCAAGGTGGAAAGCTGTTGGCACTCTGAGACTACGACTCAAGAGCATCGACGAGTCATGGTGGGCCGCGGACTGCCCCAAGGAGCAATTCTCAGATCGCCTGCCATTGTGACGACAGAGTCTCCTGCTACCGACCATGGTCGGGAATCGTTTCGGCAACCCGTTCAAAACCGACACGGCAAAGCAAGAAACAACAACGTCCTCTAAACGACGCAGCTGAGGAGGAAGAGGATGGGGGGAGGAAAACGAGGACGACCAGAGCGGCTGGACTCCTAATCTAACATCAGCGGCGCACCGCGTCCGCCTCGGTCCGAAGGAGAGCGGTATGGGGGCCCCGTGGCTGACACGACTGGCTGGAGCGGGCAGCTAGCAACGGCGGGTCGTGCATCGCAAGCCATCCGCAAAACAAATCCCTCCAGCGTCACCGCATGACGCACCGCGCCGCTGCAGGCCAGCGCAGAATCCCCTGAGTGGGCCAGCAGAGCGACAGCCTGCCTCGGGCGACGATGGAGCATGCAAGCAGGGACGAGGGAAGGGGGGAAGAGAGGGGAGAAGAGCAGGAGCGAAAATCACGAGATCGGCTCGAAAGTGCCAGGCAGGCCCCACGTACACGTGAACAAAACTGCGCTGGATGGCTGCACGGCCCTCGCTGCCGAGCCTTTCTCGGGCGGCGCCGACGGGCGCGCAAAAACCTCCGACCCGGGGCTAAAGGGTTCATTTACCGCGGGCGCAGCCTGCAAAGGAAACACACATAACAAACTTCATCAAAACGACGATGTTGTCGTAACGGCGCTCGGCGGCAAGATATGCAACCGTTTCGTCGCAACGGCGCGCGGCGGCAGACCCAGATGTGCTCAAACACGCGCACGCATATGTGAGGACCACGGCTAAAAAGATGGTTGACTATTTGCGCCCGTCGTCCACCGAACAAGTGAGCGACGAACAGAAACAGGTCTTACGCGAGATGGCACAACGACCTTGCGAGGTGGCTTACGTCGGCCGCCAGAGCGGCACGCTGCATTGGAACCAAGGGCGCTTACGCGCGATCTTACGCGGGCAACTTACGCTCCAATGTCGGCGCAGACGACCCCGTTGTTCTTGCGTCGCTCAATATGGCCCCATCGGGTATCGAGGTCGGCCGAAACGCACGGCTGATAGACTTAAGCTGTGTACTGTATCACCACAGCTGCGCTTGCGCTAGACCACGGTAGCGCAGCATCTGTAGGATGAAGGGTTGTGTACGTACCGCGCGCTCTTGGCGCGAAAGCGTGATCCTGGTCCTATGCCATGCGTCTCGCTGCAGGAAATGCCAGCAGTGTACCAGTGTACCCGACCTTTGTGAAGTGAATTCTGCGTGGCCACACTCTGAATCAACGCACGGCCGCCGTTTGTGCCAGGGACGCGCTGTTGTAGCGGCAGGGGTAGTCCCCGAAGCAGCCCACAACTGCGGGACAGCTGGATCCGCACCTCGTAGCACTCCAGAATGCTGCTCGGTGTTGCTGGAGGCTGCCGCCGCCAGCTGCCGTAGCGGCAGGGGTAATTCTCAGGGCAGTGCCACCAGCAGCACCAGTCTGAAAAACAGCCCACGCCTGCGGCGCCGCCCACGCCGAGCGTGGCGGTTGCACTCGCGGTGGTTGTGGTTGAACCATTTCAATACCGGCGGGGGTAGTCCTCGGAGCAGCCCAAGCCTTCGGAACAGCTCGGGTCGTAGACGATGGGCAGCTCCTTGTCGATGCCTGTAACGTCGTAGGACTCTGGTGTGATGCTGGGTTTGGATGCAGCAGCCGCCGTCTGCGCTAGGGACGCGCCGACGTAGCGGCAGGGGTAATCCTCGAAGGAACCCACGTCTTCGGGGCAGCTGGGGTAGTAGACGATCGGCAGCCCCGTGCGGATGCCCGGCGCATTGGAGCACTCGCCGTGCTGCTGGGCTTGGCAGCCGCGTTCACTGGTGCCGCCATCGCAGCAGTGATCAGCGAAAGCAGGGGCGCGACCACTCTTGCCATTGCCGACGATGCTCCGTGCGGGAAAAAAAGCTCAAGCCAATCCAATTTCTGAACAGAGAGAAAGAGAGAGAGCGGGAGAGGAAGAAAGAGCGAGAGAGAGAGAGAAACAACAAAAAGCGCACAACATCGAACGGCAACGTCGTCCGGGCCCCTGCACCACACGTGCTCAATGGGCCCTCTTCGCAAAGCGGGAGGCGCCGCTTACTGAACAGGGGTGGCGGGATGACGTCCCTCTTGACGCGGACACATAGGTCCCCGGCTGGAAAAAGGGACGGTCGGCGGTGATCAGACCCCACGGGGGCCCGTCTGCGCCGCCACCGTACACAGGGAGGCGCCAGCTTCATGCGTGAGCTGGCATGCACGCCGCCCTGCGAAATGAGGCGCTGCCTTTGGGAGTCCCCGCCTCGGCCAAGGAGAGGCTGACAACGGAGCAGGCGCGGGCTAGCGCTGGTGTGCCGCCCTTTGGGGGAAGACTAGCGCCTGGAAACAACCTTGGAGGGTCGTCCTTCTCGTCGTACCAGGGCGGAAAGGCGGTTGTGTAAGCCCCCAGGCCGCTCGTGCATGATGGAATATGTAAGGCAGCGGTGCTGTCTGTTCCTGTATCTGATGAAGGGCAATCACCAGCTGGTTGGCGCGCTGGATAAATGCTTGAATGCTGGCGGTGACAGTTGTGTCACGGTCCTCTTGTCGCTGGCGACTAGTCGCGGTGAGGTGTTGGGTGAGGGCGTTCCTCCGATCAGTGCGATGCTCTGCGACACTCGGTTGCCAACACCTTTGTGATGGTATAAGGTTCTTGGCCCCCAGTTCCTGGTGGGGGGGATGCTTGATGGCAGGGAGCGCTGCGTTGGGGGGGGGTGCGCAGTGGCACTGACCAGTCCGGCGGGTTGGGCGGCGGTGCTGCCCCGTGAGGCGCAGTCCGAGAAGCGTCACCTACAAAGCGCTGTCCCAGGTTGGGCGGGGCGGTACCACGGTCGTCGGTATGTCCTTCGGGCGTGTGGTCGTTTACAGAAAGACGTCTCTGTGGTGGGTGAAGGGAGGCCCCAGGACCAAGGGTGTCTCCTTCGGCAGTCGTCTTCGCCGTAGAGGGAGGCCCCAAGACCAAGGGGGTCAAGGTCGTCAGCAGCGAAATCGCCTGCGTGCTGGAGCCAAGGGTCGTCGAGGTCATCGAAGAGATCGGGACCTGGTGGCTCCACCGTGGGAGGTTGTCCGCCTTGCGCGCCAGGAAAACATCCTCCAGGCAGGTGGTGAAGAGAAAGAGAGAGAGAGAGAGACACAAAGAGAGGGAGAGAGAGCGAGAGATGGAGGAAAGAGGGAGATAGAGAAAGAGAGACAGAGCGAGATAGGCAGGGAGAGACAGAGAGGGAGAAACAAAAAAGAGGGGAGACAGAGAGGGGGAGAGGGAACGCAAGTGAAAGAGAGAGAGAGAGGCAAGAGACAAAACAACCAACTGGCGGCGTCAGACCCGGACACGCCCTCGCCCCCCGAGACCCACCTCCGAAGGAACAAGGTCCAGCCGCGTCGGCGAGAACCCGCCAGCCAATGACGGCGGCACCCCTAAGGGCAGAGAGCCTTCCAAACTTGACGAGCCGAGCGTGACTCCTTCTGGAACTCCGCCCGCTCCCCCAGTTCCCTAGCTTCTCACGTTCGACCTCCTCGTCCTCGTCCACGTGGTCCTCCCCTTCCTCTCCCTATCCTTTTCGTCGTTGAACTCGACTCCACCATCATCCTGGTCTGCGAACTTCTGCCCCTCGATCCCTCCTCCTCCTCCTCCTCCTCTTCCTCCTCCTCCTCCTCCTCCTCCTCCTCCATCCCCCTCATAGTTGTTCCTTATGTTCCCCCCATGTCCCACCACCAGGGCCCCCAACAAACACAACCCGAACAATGAATCTGCCGACCCCCTTCGGGGGTGACTGAGCGTCCTGAAGCCGTCCCGCTTGCCACTGCGACTCCGTCTCTCTACGCCGCAAGCCCCCAAAGCTGGGGAGGGAGGGGGGCAGATAGAAGGACACTGGGGGAGGAGTGGTGCACATGAGGACGAGAAGGAGGGAGCGGGAGAGGACGACGGGCAGGAGGTGGAAGCAGTTGAAGAGGGCGAACACGAGGAGCACGCCAGGAGGGAGGAAGAGGGTGGGAGTTCGGAGGAGGGGGGAGGAAGAGCGGGGCAGGAGCGGGGCACGAACGGGATGAGGGGGCGGGGGAGGGAGAGGAACAAACGGTGATGCAAGTCTGTCAATCGCTCGGGCCGGCCACGGCCTGCTCGAGCACTTTGGGACCCGCTGTCCTCGAGAGCGCCAGGACCAGAGCGGGATATGGGTGAGAGGGAGAAGAGCGAGAGAACAGGAGGAGGAGGCGGAGGAGGAGGGGGACGACGACGGGGATACCTTCCACGCGCGCAAACGCACACAAAACCATTCACCACCCAATCAGAAGATTCGGACAACCCGACCCCTCATCCTCCCCGCACCGTGAACCCCCATTATCCTCAGCTGTCCCCCTCCTCCTCTCTCAGCTCTCAGCTGGTGGCGCTGGTGTCATCCTGACGCTTCCATCCCCCCAAAGGCCTCTCCCCCTGGGGTGTATCAATCTAAATGATCTGTGGGTAAGATGAAGGAAACGACCAGCACCCCCCACCACACAGGGACGGGGTAACTAAGTGCCCTTGCACCGTGGGGGCGGGGGGAAAGTCTGGGAGGTATCATCACCAGAACCACCATCATCAGCATAAGCAGAATTACCATCAGCAACATATTCATCAGTATCCTCCTCATCCGCACCATCATAATCATCATACTCAGTATCATCATCATCATCATCATCATCATCATCATCATCATCATCATCATCATCATCAGCATCAGCATCAGCATCATCATCACCATCAGCATCATCATCGTCATCAGCATCATCATTCCCCTCCTCCTCGCAATCATCAGCATCATCAGCAGCCGAAGAACCAGGGTCATCAGCATCATGATCATCATCATCATCACCATCATCATCATGAGCACCATCATCACCATCATCATCATCACCATCATCATCACCATCAATATCAGCAGCAGCATCTTTATCATAAACAACAACATCAGCATCAGCATCCTCATCATGAGCAGCAGTATCCGCATCAACAGAGGAGGAGGAGGAATAGGAGAAGGAAGAGGAAGAGGAACATATCGGAACATATCGGGGAGCGCACCCAGGATCGACCCAAACCGCAGGAGCGAGCCTCACCGCAGTCGGGTAAGTTATTATGCGCTCGCAGGAGCGCGGAAACGGCAACAACACTACGAGGGCGAGTACCGCCGATCCAAACATGAAACGATATGGAAGCCAGGTCCATCCGACGAATCTGGGTCGAAACCGCCCTGGGACGGGCCCTGCGCGTCGCGAGACGACGCTGAGACGGGTCGGGGCACGCAGCTCGCTGTCGGCAGTGAGCTGCGGAGGCGGGATTGGAAATTACAGACCCACGCTGGCCGCAGCTCGCTGCCGCCGGCGAATCGCTTAACATATCTCTACTACCGCAGTTCGCTGTCGGCAGTGAGCTACGGGAGCGGCTGCCCCTCGCCCCCACCGCAGCTGGCTGCAGTCGGCGATTCGCTTGACTGACCTCTCCTACCGCAGCTCGGTGTCGGCAGTGATTTGCGGAGGCGGGGTTGGACATTGCAAGCCCGCGCTTACCGCAACTCGCTGCCGTCAGCAAATCGCTTAACAGACCTCCCCATACCGCAGTTATGAGCTGCGGCGGCGGGGAAGCGGCCGCCCTTGCCGCAGCTCGCTGCCGTCGGCGAATCGGGGGGCCGATCCATCCCCGCGCAAACCTCTCCCACCGCGACTCGCTCAACGATGGGGCCCAGGCCCTCCCCGGTGCCACCGCGGCTCGCCGCTGCCGTCGGCGAATCGTTCCACATATCTGCCGCAGCTTGCTGTCGGCACCACGCCCGCCCACCCAACCACACACTCATCGCCACCGTCGGCCAATGTCTCGGCAAACGCATCCTGCCACTGCTCGCTGCCGGCAGTGAGCGACGGTCGACACGCTGCTGTGTCAAGCGAAGGCAATGGCGACGGTGTCTGCACCCTTGGCTGTTGGACAGGAATCACCTTCGGATTCGGCGCGCTGATCAATACGAAAATACATCGGTGAAGGAACGGGTGCGTCTGGCCCAAAGGAGCCACGCAATTCTGACCGCTCTCAGGCTGGATCCTACAAACGCCATGACCAAACGGGGAGATAATAAACATACTAATTGGGCGGGCCTCCAAAAAAACATCACGCAAGTCTTTGCTGCCGAAACAAACGCCAACAATCGATCGATCGGCTGACGGCGGGAGCTGTTGAGATGGAGTGCCGCAGCCCTCATCAATGGGGATGCAATGACGAGGACCATCACGTTGAGAGCGTGATGATGTGTTGTTATCGATGCACGATGTACGCTGGCCGAAACAGCCTCCTTGGCATTTGTGCGTCCGCCGATCCAGCTATGTCAAATGAGCGCAAACGTGTTGCCTGAACCTTCATATGTGTAGGGATGCCGTGAACAACAAACGCAGAGACTGCAAGTATCATCAAAACTGCCAGTGGGCACGCCTCCGTACATGTCGTCTCCCGACTCGCCTCACTCATCCTGCAAGGAGTCCCAGAGCTGCTCGTCGGGGTCGGCCACCCCCACGCCGTCGTCGCCATCGCCGAGCCCGTCGCCCTTGTCAATGCCAAGCTCAAGCTCGCCACCGTCGCCGCCGTCCCCAGCCGTCGCCTCAGGGGCGCAACCACCGCCGCCCTCAGCCGCCGCCTGGCGGCGCCGCGGCCGCCGCGGCCGCGGCCGCGGCCGCCGCCCCCATTGCCGCCGCCATCGGCGGAGCCCTCTGGCACCACCTCACTGCCGATGGCCTTCGCGTAGTCCCTGTTGAACAACTTAGACCCAGGATCCGCCATCGCTGTCTTCACGAAGTCCACCAGGCGGTCGCACATCTTGTCCATGTGCCCCCTTTGCGAAGGCCACCCCAACGCATGCAACCCTCTGCTGGAAGCAAGCCCATGCGAATTTAGCATCGAGTGGGGTGAGATCGAGGACGCCTTTGCAGAATAACCTGCGCAGCAACTCAATGAAGAGGACGGGCATTCCGTGGAACGCCACGGGGACACTGGTGGCGTCAGTCCTCCGCTCGACCGCATCTTCCATGCCTTTTGTTGTGCCAACCACGGAGATGATATCTTCTTGCCGCGCATCGCCTTCTTGTCTTTCCACTGCACGTGCCACTCCTAGGAATATCTCTGGGAGCTTCAGGTCCGCGATCAGGCCCCCGGCTGCGCCGCCGTCGAAGTGCTTACGGCGCCGCCCTGGGATTGAGATGCGCGGGTGAGCCAGCATGTGCGCCCATTCAATATGGCGGAGACTCCCCACTCCTCCACGCACCCTGGCGCGACGCGACTTGAGGCTGTCCCCCATGTGCGCGAGCTGGAAGATCGAAGCTTTGAAGCTGGCCTTCATCTCATTCTCGCTGCCGTCGCCATGAGCCGCTGCGTCGACGTTCTCCTCGTCATCGGCACCGCCACGCCCCTTCGATGGCGTTCTCGGCGGCGTTCTCCGCCCGCGGCGCCAACAGCTTGGTCGCGTTGCCCCTCCGCCCACCATCAAGGACAATTGTGACCTCTCCACTCCGAAGGTGACTGGGCTGCCCCTGGGGCGCCCGGGCATTCAGCATGGCCCTGGCAATGCGGCCCCCAAACTGCTTCGCGTCAAAGTGGTACAGCACCAACCCAGCGGGGTCGCCCATGACGGTGGCGAGCGCGCTGTCCTTAAGAAGGACCTCCAACTCAGCCTGCGTTTTCTGGTCGGGCACGATCTGGATGTAAAAGCGGATGCGCTTGTCGACGTGATTACTCCAGTTAATACGACCCGCTTCTGGCACCTTGCTGAAATTGAGCAGCTCGGGGGGGATCTCGCCTGGCCCCGCTGCCCCGCTAGCGCTGGCCAAAGCTGCGGCGTCGGCTCCAGCGGCAGCAACGCCATCTCCTGCCGCTGCAGGCGCAAGCCCGGCAGGCGGTGCCCCGTTCCCCCCCCCCCCCCCCACACACCATCTCATTGGCCTCATTCATGCGCGTGGAGATCGAACCGTAAGCAAGAAAGCCCGCCACCTCAAGCTTTGACTGGATGGCGCTCCTATGGCGGCAGTCGAACTCGGCGGTGCACACTGGTTCGTCGATGAGCACGACGGCCGAGACAGCCGACTCTTTCACCAATGCCTGCCACGAGGCATCGACATACTGCCCTGGGTAACCACTGACACAAGCTCTCACCGATTCCAAACTCAGCATCTTGTCTTGGATCACTTTGACATGCTCGGTCGGAATCCCAATGCGCGGGAGACATTTGTACAGCAGCTCGTTCTCTGCGTCAAACTTCAAGTTCAAGATCTCGACGTAGCTCTGTCTGTAGTCCCTGAGCTTGCTGTTGACACCAAACTGGCCCAAGTCGATGAACTCCTGGCGATTCTGACCCCTCCCCACCGCTGGACCGCCGACCGCCGACGACAAGACGACGGGTTGATGCGACCAGCGGTGGCGTTCAGAACCGCCGCCCTCGGTCCATGCGGCAATGGTCAGGTGAGACCCTCCATCGCCCAATCGATCTTGTTGGGAGTTGATGCGCAACGCGACGGCCTGTGCGGCGTAGATGCTCTTCCACGGGGGGTCGTCCATCATTTTCCCCTCCGCCAATATGAGGCGCCGGTTGGAGACCTCCAGGGGCAGCGGCCGCTCGTGCACCGTGACTGCGCTATCCACAAACGCAGGCTTCACTTTCTCAATAGGCCGGGCGTAGCGCATGTGCTTGTCGCACAGGTAGCTGACGTCCTTGCTGCCCAGAGTTTTCCCCAGCTCATTCTCCTTCATCTCCTTGAACCCGAGAATGTCATACACCCACTGCCTCGCGCTGCGCTGGGCTGTCTCGCCCTGTTCGGCCAACTCTTGCCTGATGCTCAGTGCGCGCCAATACCTATCGCCCCCCTCCCTGTGCACTTCAAACGTCGCTGGCGCCGACAGCACAAGCTTCCTCCGACGCATAAAAACGGCGTCGTCCGCGCCCTGCTTCACCGCATCGGCCACGCTGCTGAGCCGCTGCACACTGCCGGCGGGGCCGGTGACGTCCATGGATGGGCTGTCGATGGCGGATAACGCGATCCTGGGGAATGCCTCCGGCGGGTTCATCGATGGAGGGCTGAAAATGTGAATTTCTTTAACCTGCCACATGTTCACTGGGGCGCGGCAACGCGCGCTCCACTGGAAGTTCTGCCAGAACAAATTGCACCCGCAAGTGCGCGACACCTTGACGTTGCCAACTGGGTCTCCACCGCCGAGGGCCGCATAACATTCTCCTTCTTGACCGGTGCCATGCGGGCGCCATCTGCGAACGTTAGCGGCGTGCACTTACCGAGGTCTGCGAATATGGGTGACGAAAAGATGATGTTCAGGGACTCAGTGATGAAGCCCAACACGGGGCCCACCACGCGGCACTGCTCGTCGGGAATTCTGATGGCCGAACCGGCAAGACCCACCCCTGCCGACACAGTATCTCTCAACTCTGATGCCAAAACCTTGGCCTTGGCCTTGGCCTTTTTCCATCGGTGGCGGGGCCATTCCAGCCTCTGATTGGCGCCTTTGGGGGGCCGTGGCGCCCCTGCAAGTCAGCGGGCGCATGCGCTGCGTCGCCGACGGCCCGTTGCAACCCCGCGTCGGTCGGGCGCCAAAATGGCAGCGGGGCCAGGCGAGGGGGCGGCGAGAAGAGCGGCTGGGGAGACAGGCTGCAGGCAGCATGAGCGGCGGAGGGGGGGGGGGGGGGCGACGAGCGTCTGCAGCCAAGCGACGGCGACGTCGACGATGGGGGCCCAAGAAGAATGCGAATGTCGCGCGGGGGCGAGCCCCTTCTCAGATCTCCGAGCATCGCACCTCGTGGTCGGCAGGAAACAGCACCTCCTATGAAATTATTGTTCACATTCTTCTCCGTATTATTCAATCCTGGTTCGCCGCTAGGTTCTGGCCGACGCAGCCTGGCCGCCGGCCGACGCAGCCCGGCCGTCGGCCGATGCAGCCGACGGAAGTTAGCTCAACATGTGGAACCTGGAGAGCTCTACTACCCAGAATGTCAAATCCAAGATGCCCAATCCAAGATGCCCAATGCAAGATGCCCAATACAACATTCCCACTTTAATTGTGGGATCGGAGATGCCCTGGGATGCCTAATCCAATATGCCCGCGGAGACTACGAGCCCCTTCCCGAGGAGCTGGTGACAGACAGCGCGCAACTCATCCCGCGGCAGCGGTAGCACACTCGAGCCTCGACTCGATCGGCCCAGCCACCCTTTCCAGAGGAACGCGACGACGCTGGCACCTCCCGGCGAGGCGCAGCTGAGGCAAACGCGGGGCGGCACGCAGTCAGGTCTGGAGAGTGGGTCCAGCTGCTTCACGTGCCATCCCCTGCGCCCTTGACGTCGCTGGACGCCGCTGGCATGGCATGGCGGTGCACTTCAAGGCCACCAGCTCGCAACTGGCGCACCCCCCGTAAAAGAGCGAATGGCCTGCCACTGCCACCAAGATCGCCCGTCGCCATATCCGTGTACAAAGAATACGGCCAACGGGGGCCCTGGGAATTGGGGGGGATCTCTTTTTTTTGCAAAGCTGATTTTGAAAATCACAACTCTGCACCAGCGCAAAGCTTCGTTCCATATCAACGTCTACGCCGAGGGCCATTGGTCAATGCGTCAGTGTCCCCACCCCCCCCCCATCATTACCAGCATCCTCAGCGCAATCAGCATCGCCCACAACATCATCATGTCAATCATCATCATCCGCCTCAGCATCATCAGCGTCATCGCCATCATCATCCTTATCATCGTTCTCGTTGTGATTGCCCTCTCCCGCCTCTGCCCCACCGTCAGTCTACCTCCTCTGATGCATGATGATGCTGTTTTTTGTTCTCCAAATGGGGGCGCCGATCAAGCGCCAAGGTCGCTTATGTGATCAAAATGAAGGCGGCCCAGCGGCGATAATCTCGATATCTTCAAGTTGCCCACGACAGCGCCGCGATCGCAAATGGCAGAACAGAGGGCACCTGTGCGCGCGTGGCATGAGCGCTCCTTTCATGCGCTGTGCTGCTCACAAATGTTGTCCGAGCCAGACTGCTGAATGCCCTGGCAGCACACCCTGCGCGCCATCCTAATGAAATAGGAACCTGGCTGGTTACAGTGGCACTGGCTGCACATGACTTGACGGGCTGCGGGGCCGCGCGGACCCCTGGCGGCCTGACGCTGGCGGCATGCATCTTGGCCCTAGCCGACTTCCTCGAATTCCACGCGGCTGAGCGGTGCGAGGCCGAGCGCCAGCCACGCCACTCGTCTCCCCCAGCAGCCGATTCAGCCGCCGTAGCCGAGCCAGCTGAAGACGCAGCCAGGGCCATTGGCACGCCGCCGCATCCAGCCGATCAGGGTGTCCACCGTCGCCTGCAAGACCTCCACTCGGTGCTGTAACTCCTGCGTCTGCTGCTGCACCGTAGTCGCGCCCGACGCCGACGACGACGGGCGGCCTGGCGGCGGGCGCTGCGGCACGCTGCCGTCGTCGGCCGAGGCTGCATAGGGGCCGGCGCCTGCCACCTCGTCGGCCGATCCAGCCGCAACTCTGGGCGCCCTGCTGCCTAAGAGGCCGGTGGGTGGCGGGCGCGACGGCGGCGCCGCCCGCCGCTTGGGCGCCGCGGGGGCCGCGGGGGGCGTCGGCGGAGTCCGCGGCGCCCTGGGGGGCGTCTGCGGCGCTCTGAGAGGCGTCTGCGGCGCCCACGACGACGCTGGCGGGCGCGTCTTCGGCTTCGCCCGCTGCGGCGGCTGCTGGCGAGGAGATGCAGGGCGACGACCACCCCATCGTCATCAGCGTCGGACTCCCCGGGGCCATCGTCGTCGAGCTCCTCCGTCGGTGGGCGGCGGCGCGCCCTATCGCGGCGGCGCCAGCGCTGCTCGATCAGCTGCAGCGGTGTCTTGCCCGAAAGGGCTGAGCGATGTGGCGGCCCGAGCTCTGCAGCTGGTCCCGGACGCCCATGTGCGACAGATCGAAGATCTCTACAACCTTGATGTCGATGGGCTGGCACATTAGTGTTTGGGGTTTAAGAGGAAATATGACTCTGAGAACGCCCATGCTTCCACGCACCTACACAAATTCACGGATAATACACCCATGCGCCCCAGATAATACTACACCCATGCGCCTCGTAACGAAACAAGCCCTACACACCCTGCATAGCAACGCACCCATACGCCCATACTTTAACCCACAGAGATATACACCCATACACCCCACATAATCCTGCGCCAGAAACCTCGCGCCAGCTGCCGATGCGGCACAGGAGGTCGTCGTCCGCCTCGGGCCAAACCTGGAGGTCGCCGACTGGGTTCGCCTCCGCGCTGTGGATGACCATGCCCGCTTGAGATCTGATTGACTCGCCGCAGTTACCCGCGGGGTCATTGAGAATGCTCGACAAGTGGAGGCTTTGTGCGCTGGGGCCTCTGCCCTGTGGGCCGCTCTTCTGGGATGTCAGATGGACGCTATACTCGCTTGGCCCCATCTCGATCAGACCTGCGCTTCCGATCAGCCGCGCGACCCACGCCGCAACCCTGCCGAACCTCCGACGATGGGAATGCCACGTCCCACGGGTCGCTCGGCTGATGAAATGGAAGCTGCGCAAGCCGAACTCAGCCGCATGCAGCACAGCAAAGGGCCAGAATCCATCCTCCACGGAGTTGAATACTTGGTCGCCTTTGATGGGCGGCGCAAGCATGGCCCGCCCCGGGGCGGCGTCGCGGCGGATGTGGCGGGCGGAGCGCTGCCTCCGCATCGCCGCAACGCCGCCTGAGTGCGCCGCGAGAGTGCCCGCCAAAAACCTTCTACACGGATGTCGCCGTTCCTCCTCGATGCCGCGTCGCCGACGCCAACGCCGAACACGGGCGGCATCGTCGGCGGCTGCTGAGGAAGTCTGGTGGGCGGCCGATTCGGCTAAGCGCCAGACAGCCGCAAATAGCCAAAATTGATGACGCAACGGAATGCGCACATCTTCTCGCCACCTGGGAGATCACGCGTTCCCCCTCGTTCGCCCGAAACCCAAATATTACCTGTGCATTGTTCCCAACCATCCTGTGGTGTTGGGCCCCCGTTTTTAAAAAGACAGCGCCCAGCGCCTTCCCTCGCCCCGCCCTCCCTGCTCCCGTCCCTGCCTCAGCTCTTCGTGTGCCATCATCATCATTACCATCATCATCATCGCCATCCTCATCATCATCGCCACCATCATCATCATCACCATCAACATCATCATTACCATCATCACCATCAACGGCATCATCATCGTCGTGATCGTGATCGTCATCGTCGCCCCCATCCCAAGACACCCCTCACGCGTTTCCGTCGTGGCCCCATCGGGAACTCCACCCGTGGCCCCAATTGGGCCGTTCGCGGGTGGGCGCCACCCCCTTCCCGCCACACCCCTCACGCGCGACGCGACCCCATGAGGAGATTGAGCCAAGGCCCCAGCGGCACCGTTTGCAAGTGGGCGTCGCCACGCACTACACGGAGCTCCATCTAAGGCCCCACTTGCACCGTTCGCGCGTGGGCGCCCCCCCCCCCCCCCCTCGGCACGCCCCGCGCGCGTTTTTCCTGACACGCTTCGTGGGGTTCGGGTTTTCTTCCCTGCCGCGCCGCGCCCGCGACGCACACTTCACTTTTCCCCCTCCTCCTCCTTAGCACTGCTCAGCGCAGCTCAGCTCAGCTCAGCTCAGCTCAGCACGGCACAGCTGAGCACAGCCCAGCTCAGCTCAGCTCAGCTCAGCTCAGCACGGCACAGCACAGCACAGCACAGCTCACCGCAGCACGGCACAGCACAGCACAGCTCACCGCACAGCAGCACAGCACAACACAGCACAGCATAGCACACAGGGCTGGCGCGCAGGGCACGGCACGGCAGAACGCAGCAGGGGTGGCACTTTCTCGACACCAGAGAGGGTGCGCAGGGGGTGTTCCCTCAGCGCGGTCTCTATGCGTGCCAGGGTCCGAGAGGGTGGCAGGGGTGGCACTTTCTCGACACCAGAGAGGGCGCGCAGGGGGTGGTCCCCCAGCGCGGTCTCTATGCGTGCCGGGGTCGGAGAGCGCAGCAGGGGTGGCACTTTTGCGTGCCAGGGTCGGGGAGCGCGGCAGGGGTGGTCTCCACACCAGAGAGGGTGCGCAGGGGGTGGTCCCTGAGCGCGGTCTCTACGTGTGCCAGGGCCGGAGAGCGTGGCAGGGGTGGCACTTTCTCGACACCAGAGAGGGTGCGCAGGGGGTGCTCCCTCAGCGCGGTCTCTATGCGTGCCAGGGTCGGGGAGCGCGGCAGGGGTGCCTTTCTCTGCACCAGAGAGGGTGCGCAGGGGGGGTGCCATGGGTCGGAGAGCGTGGCAGGGGTGGCACCTTCTCGACACCAGAGAGGGTGCGCAGGGGGTGGTCCCCCAGCGCTGTCTCTATGCGTGCCAGGGTCGGAGAGCGTGGCAGGGGTGGCACTTTGTCAACGCCAGACAGGGTGCGCAGGGGTGGTCCCCCAGCACGGTCTCTATGCGTGCCAAGGTCGGAGAGCGTGGCAGGGGTGGCACTTTCCCAATACCACAAAAAAATGCCAGGGGGTGGTGCTCCCTCAGCGCGGTCTCTATGCGTGCCATGGGTCGGAAAATGTAGCAGGGGTGGCACTTTCTCGACACCAGAGGGGGTGCGCCGGGAGCGTTCCCTCAGCGCGGTCTCTGTGCGTGCCAGGGTCGGAGAGCGTGGCAGGGGGGGGGACTTTCTCGACACCAGAGGGGGTGCGCAGGGGGTGGTCCCTCAGCGCGGTCTCTATGCGTGTCAGGGTCTAGGAGCGTGGCAGTGGTGGCACTTTCTCGACACCAGAGAGGGTGCACAGGGGGTGGTCCCTAAGCGTTGACTCTATGCGTGCCAGGGTCCGAGAGCGTGGCAGGGGTGGCGCTTTCTCGACACCAGAGAGGGTGCGCAGGGGGTGGTCCCTCAGCGCGGTCTCTATGCGTGCCAGGGTCGGGGAGCGTGGCAGGGGTGGCACTGTCTCGACACCAGAGAGGGTGCGCGGGGGGTGCTCCCTCAGCGCGGTCTTTACGCGTGCCAGGGTCGGGGAGCGTGGCAGGGGTTTCACTTTCTCGACACCAGAGAGGGTGCGCAGGGGATGCTCCCTCAGCGCGGTCTCTATGCATGCCAGGCCAGGGTCGGAGAGCGTGGCAGGGGTGGCACTTTCTCGATATCAGAGAGGGTGCGCAAGGGGGTGGTCCCACAGCGCGGTCGCTATGTGTGCCAGGGTCGGAGAGCGCAGCAGGGGTGGCACTTTCTTGACACTTGGGAGGGTGCACAGGGGGTGTTCCCTCAGCGCGGTCTCTATGCGTGCCAGGGTCGGAGAGCGCGGCAGGGGTGGCATTTTCTCGACACCAGAGAGGGTGCGCAGGGGGTGCTCCCTCAGCGCGGTCTCTATGCGTGTCAGGGTCGGAGAGCGTGGCAGGGGTGGCGCTTTCTCGACACCAGAGAGGGTGCGCCGGGAGCGCTCCCTCAGCGCGGTCTCTGTGCGTGCCAGGGTCGGGGAGCGTGGCAGGGGTGGCACTGTCTCGACACCAGAGAGGGTGCGCAGGGGGGGTCACTCAGCGCGGTCTCTATGCGTGCCAGGGTCGGGGAGCGTGGCAGGCGTGGCACTTTCTCCACACCAGAGAGGGTGCGCAGGGGGTGGTCACTCAGCGCGGTCTCTATGCGTGCCAGGGTCGGGGACCGTGGCAGGGGTGGCACTTTCTCAACACCAGAGAGGGTGCGCAGGGGGTGGTCCCTCAGCGCGGACTCTATGCGTGCCAGGGCCGGAGAGCGTGGCAGGTGTGGCACTTTCTCGGCACCAGAGAGGGTGCGCAGGGAGTGGTCCCTCAGCGCGGTGTCTATGCGTCCCAGGGTCGGAGAGCGTGGCAGGTGGGGCACTTTCTCGACACCAGAGAGGGTGCGCAGGGGGTGGTCCCTCAGCGCGGTTTCTATGCGTGCCAGGGTCGGAGAGCGTGGCAGGGGTGGCACTTTCTCGAGACCAGAGAGGGTGCGCAGAGGGTGGTGCCTCAGCGCGGTCTCTATGCGCGCCAGGGTCGGAGAGCGCAGCAGGGGTGGCACTTTCTCGACACCAGAGAGGTGCGCAGGGGGTGCTCCCTCAGCGCGGTCTCTATGCGCGCCAGGGTCGGAGAGCGTGGCAGGGGTGGCACTTTCTCGGCACCACAGGGGGTGGTCCCTCAGCGCGGTCTCCATGCGTGCCAGGGTCGGAGAGCGCAGCAGGGGTGGCACTTTCTCGATATCGGAGAGAGGGTGCGCAGGGGGTGCTCACTCAGCGCGGTTTCTATGCGTGCCAAGGTCGGAAAGCGTGGCAGGCGTGGCACTTCCTCCACACCAGAGAGGGTGCGCAAGGGGGTGGTCCCTCAGCGCGGTCTCTACGCGCGCCAGGGTCGGAGAGCGTGGCAGGGGTGGCACCTTCTCGACACCAGAGAGGGTGCGCAGGGGGAGCGCGGTCTCCATGCGTGGCAGGGTCGGAGAGCGTAGCAGGTGTTGTATTTTCTCGACACCAGAGAGGGTGCGCAGGGGGTGGCCCCTCAGCGCGGTCCCTATGCTTGCCAGGGTGGGAGAGCGTGGCAGGGGTGGCACTTTCTCACCACCAGAGAGGGTGCGCAGGGGGTGGTCTCTCAGCGCGGTCTCTATGCGTGCCAGGGTCCGAGAGCGCGGCAGGGGTGGCACTTTCTCGACACCAGAGAGGGTGCGCAGGGGGTGGTCCCTCAGCGCGGTGTCTATGCGAGCCAGGGCCGGATAGCGTGGCAGGCGTGGCACTTTCTTGACACCAGAGAGGGTGCGCAGGGGGGGCTCCCTCAGCGCGGTCTCGATGCGTGCCAGGGCCGGAGAGCGTGGCAAGGGTGGCACCTTCTCGGCACCAGAGAGGGTGTGCAGGGGGTGGCCCCTCAGCGCGGTCTCTATGCGTGCCAGGGTCGGAGAGCGTGGCCGGGGTGGCACTGTCTCGACACCAGAGAGGGTGCACAGGGGGTGGTCCCTCAGCGCGGTTTCTATGCGTGCCCGGGTCGGGAAGCGCAGCAGGGGTGGCACTTTCTCCACACCAGAGAGGGTGCGCAGGGGGTGGTCCCTCAGCGCGGTCCCTATGCGTGCCAGGGTCGGAAAGCGTAGCAGGTGTTGTATTTTCTCGACACCAAAGAGGGTGCGCAGGGGGTGGTCCCTCAGCGCGGTCCCTATGCGTGCCAGGGTCGGAAGGCGTAGCAGGGGTTGTATTTTCTCGACACCAGAGAGGGTGCGCAGGGGGTGGCCCCACAGCGCGGTCTCCATGCGTGCCCGGGTCGGAGAGCGCGGCAGGGGTGGCACTTTCTCGACACCAGAGAGGGTGCGCAGGGGGTGCTCCCTCAGCGCGGTGTCTATGCGAGCCAGGGCCGGAAAGCGTGGCAGGCGTGGCACTTTCTCGACACCAGAAGGGGGTGCACAGGGGGGGATCCCTCAGCGCGGCCTCTATGCGTGCCAGGGTCGGAGAGCGTGGCAGGCGTGGCATTTTCTCCATACCAGAGGGGGTGCGCACGGGGTGGTCTCAGTACGCTCAGTACGACGACGCTTGTTTGTCTGGTTGGTCTGGTTGGCGTGGTCTGGTTGGTCTGTTCTTGTTGGTCTGGTCTGGTTGGTGTGCTTGGTTGGCCTGGTTGGCTCGTGTGGCTACTCCGGCTGATTCTGGCTGCGGTTGTTGGCATGACTAATATGGTTGGTCTGGCTGGTCTGTTAGATTGGCCTGGCTGGCTGGTCTGATTACTCTTGGCTGGTTATGGCTGGAACGAATGATCTGGCTGGTCTGGTCAGTCTGGCTGGTCTGGCTGATCTGGCTGGTCTGGTCAGTCTCTCGTCAGGATGGCGAAGCGAGATGTGGCATGGTTTGTGAACACACGTGACATAAATAAGTATGCGGGTTCCTCGGTAGCGTAATTTCGCGGCCCCGCAGGGAGCTCCAATTTAAGACGCGGTGGGCGTCGCCCCTGTTTCGGCACACCCCTCGCGCGCTTCGTCATGGCCCCGTAGGGGGCTCCAACTAAGGTTCCACTGGCGCCGCTCGCACGTCGGCGCCGCCCCCGTCTCGGCACATCCATCGCGCGCGCGACCCCATAGGGAGCTCCAGCTAAGGCCCCAGCGGCACTGTTCGCACGTGGGCGCCACGCCCTTTTCGGCGCACCTATCGCGCGCCTTGTGGACCCATGTGGAGATCCACCTAAAGCCCTAGCGGCACCGTTTGCGCGCGGGCGCCACCCCTCCTTCTGGCAAGCCCTTCACGCATTTCGTCTGTCGTGGTCCCATACGGAGCTCCACCCAAGGCCCAAATTGCATCGTCCGCACGTGGGCGCCACCCTCGTTCCTGCACATCCCCCTCCACCCAAAACCCCAACGGCGCCGATCGCACGTGGGCGTCGCCACCGTTTCGGCACACACCCCACGCGTTTCGCGGCCCCATATGGAGCCCCGCAAAAGGCACCGTTCGCATGTGGGCGTCGCCGCCGTGTCTGCACATGTCTCACACGTTTTGCGGCCCCATAGGGAGATCCAGCTAAAGCCCAAGCGGCGCCGCCCTTCGCCTCGCGCGCGGGCGACGCCCCCATTGTGGCACACCCCTCACACTGCTCCTGGCCCCACAACTCCACCTAAGGCCCAATGGCGACTCTCCTTTTTCCCGGCGCACCCCGCGCGAATTTCGCGCCGTCGCGGCCACGCAGGAAGCTCCAGCCACGGCCCCAGCGGCGCAACCCGCGCATGGGCGACACTTCCGACCGCAGGGAGCTCCGCCAAAGACCCCAGCGGCAGAGCCCGCATGCGGGCGTTGCCCCACTTGCGGCACTGACGACTGCACGTGGTTGGATTCTGCGCCAAGCTTCAGATTTGCCGGGAGCGGGGCCCAGGCATGGTGATGCATGGGGCGATTGCAAAGCACGCAGACACTCAATAACCAATGGACATGGGGCCCCCGCGCATCAAGAGCAACAGGACTTACCAGCGCATGAGTGTGTGATGATGAATCTACGATTGCGTTAATGCGTGTGCGATGGCGCGGGGCTGCGCGATTGCGTGGGCGCTTGTGGGGTTCTGGCGAAAACGATGACGCGCAATGGGGGCAATAAGGATGATGGCGGAGTGGGTGTGTCTGTGCGTTGAGGATGGCGAGTGGTCGATGACGACGGCGGCGCTGGCGACGGCTGACGACGACGTCAGGCGGCGTTCGTGGACGCCGCCGCGGACCAGTTCTTGGATCCGCGCGCGCGGACGTCCATTCCTGGGACTCCGCGAACGCCGCGCCCCAACCACGCCCTTTCTCCCCAATAATCTTCCAACGTAAGTTCGCGAACGCCGCAAACTCGTTCCGAGCTCGAGAAATGATTGGTCAAAAAGGGTCGGCCTTCCCTTTTTGCGCGCGGACCCTGCGGGCGCGTGCGTGCTGAGCGGCAATTGGTGCGTGCGCAGTAGAAATATACGGCAATGTCAAGATATAGATCTTCTGAGTATAGATGCACGCACTGAAACGCACAATACAGGAATGTATATATATATATATATACTCCCACGCGTCTCTCTCTCTCTCTCTCTCTCTCTCTCTCTCTCTCTCTCTCTCTCTCTCTCTCTCTCTCTCTCTCTCTCTCTCTCTCTCTCTCTCTCTCTATATATATAGTTACACAGACATGTGAAATGATGCAAGCATACATAATTACATCCACACGCTCGTGCATCCATATGTACGCGTGCATGTATGCAGGTGAGTAGGTAGGTATGTATGTATATATATATATATATATATATATATATGCGTGTATGTATATACAAAAATATGGGGATGTGTGTCTTCTCTGGTTCATAAACATTGATGGGAAATTAGAATGTTCAGAGAGTGCACATGAAAAGCGTTGTTTTCACCTTTCAGCTTCTCGAAACTGAATCACTCTCTTCTCGCGCGCCGAATCCAAGAACGCCCGCGTTCAACGCCCAAATGGACGAGCGCCCAAGCTTGGTTTTTGAAACAGAGTGCCTTACAACGAAGCTTTTTGCATTCGTTGTCGAGTGGGGGGTCGTTCTTGGGAGGTGGGGGGTGGGAAGCCGCCACGAAAGGAATCCCTTTTGCATTCCATCGCAAAAAGAATTCCTTTGTATTCCGTTACAAAAGAATTCCTTTTGTATTCCGCCACAAAGGGAATCCTTCTGTATTCCGTCACAAGAAGAATTCTTTTGTATTCCGCCACAAAAGGAATTCTTTTGTATTCCGCCACACAGGGAATCTTTCTGTATTCCGATGCAAAAGGAATTCCTTTGTATTCGCTACAAAAGGAATTCCTTTGTATTCCGCTACAAAAGAAATCCCTTTGTACTCCGCCACAAAAGGAATTCCTTTATATTCCTCTACAAAGGGAATCTCTTTGTATTCCGCTACAAAAGGAATCCCCTTGTATTCTGCTACAAAGGAAATTCTATTGAATTTGTATCACTGCCTGAAAACCTGTGTTTTCACAGCTTTTCAGCTATTTTCAATGAAAAACATTGTTTTTTCATTGCCTGGCACAGCTATTCAGCTATTTTTAATAGAAAATATTGTTTTTTCATTGCCTGACTCAGCTATCTTAGCTTTTTTAATGATTTTCCAACTATGGCGTATTGATTTTAATAAAAAGCTGTGAAAACACATGTTTTTCTTTGATTTTCGAATGAAAAATCAAAGGAAACCATGTGTTTTCACAGCTTTTTTGCTAGTTTCAATGAGAAACGTTGTAAAAAGCTGTGAAAACACATGGTTTTCTTTGCTTTTTTCATTCGAAAATCAAAGAAAGCCATATGTTTTCACAGCGTTTCAGCTATTTTCATTGAAAAACATTGTTTTTTCATTGCCTGACACAGCTCTTCAGCTATTTTTAATAAAAAATATTGTTTTTTCATGGCCAGGCTCAGCTATCTTAGCTTTTTTAATGATTTTCCAACTATGGCGTATGTATTTCAATAAAAAGCTGTGAAAACACAGGGTTTTCTTTGATTTTCCATTGGAAAATCAATGAAAACCCTGTGTTTTCACAGCTTTTTATTAAAACCAATACGCCATAGTTGGAAAATCATTAAAAAAGCTAAGATAGCTGAGCCTGGCCATGAAAAAACAATATTTTTTATTAAAAATAGCTGAAGAGCTGTGCCAGGCAATGAAAAAACAATGTTTTTCATTGAAAATAGCTAAAAAGCTGCGAAAACACAAGGTTTCCAGGCAGTGATACAAATCAAATAGGATTTCCTTTGTAGCAGAATACAAAGGAATTCCTTTTGTGGCGGAATACAAAGGAATTCCTTTTGCGGCGGAATACAAAGGAATTCCTTTTGTGGCGGAATACAAAGGAATTCCTTTTGTAGCGGAATACAAAGGAATTCCTTTTGTAGCGGAATACAAAGGAATTCCTTTTGTAGCGGAATACAAAAGAATTCCTTTTGTAGCGGAATACAAAGAGATTCCTTTCTCTCTCTCTCTCTTTCTCGCTCTCTCTCTCTCTCTCGCTACTACTGCTACTACTACTACTACTACTACTACTACTACTACTACTACTACTACTACCAACACTAGTACTACTACTACTACTACTACTACTACTACTACTACTACTACTACTACTACTACTACTACTACTACTACCATACTACTACTACTACTACTACTACTACTACTACCATTACTACTACTACTACTACAACTTTTACTGGTTCTAAGAGCACCACAGATCCTGTGAGCACCACAGAGCCCACGAGCACTGGTGCACTATATATTAACCCCGCAATACCTGCATCCACCACAGGTCCTATGAGCACCGCAGAGACGGCGGAGGAGAGCGCAAAGCGCGGAAATCTCACTGATCAAGGGAAATCTCGTGCTATTTTCCTCGCGTCTGGTCTGCAGAGAAGCTGGTAGCTAGCAGCTACCCTAGGAATGCTGGCGAGCAGCCAGCTTAGGGTGAGGACGAGGAGGAGAGGGAGGAGAGACGACACTTGATGGCGAGCAGCCATCTTGAGACTCATAGCCGGTCCCCGTCTGGAGTGAGGAGAACAACCAAAGTGCTTTGAGGTACTTCAGAGACAGCCGTAATATTGTCCAGCATTGAACTTACCACGCATTGCACCTCATCAAGAAGAATTCCATTCGCCGCCCATTCCCCCTTCCACCTCTGAGCGTACCACAGCTCTTCAACAAGACTTGAATCTGTGAGCGCTGCACGTTTCATATAGCAACGTCTGCTCTTGTAAGTTGGAATATCTATGCGGCCGAAAAGACCCTTCGAACCCAGAATAGTACAAGATTTGAACTCATTCCTGAATAGCTTAGAAGGCGTCCCACCAATCTGAGCAGTTGACCGGCCATCAACAGTGAAAGCCCGCATAACCGAATTTATGTTATCCACGCGGCCAATATGGGCATCTGCATATTTGTATGTAGGCCACTTATGCATAGATGTCTCACTAACGATGCAATGCAAGTTGATATCTTTTGCAGTATTGGCGTTCAACTTGTTCTTCGCTGCGGCGGCCAGCAATCCACCATCCAATGCGTGTATCAAATAAGAAATAGCATTTGACGTATGCAAAACCATATTGTCAATTGGAAGCCGAACAGATAATTGTTTCCATCCCTTCTCCTTGCTTGTGCGCACTACAGTATCATTGAAATTGCCATCCAATGCGTCGTCTCCAGCAATTATCCATATATCTTTAATGTCATAAGTGTCCGAAGCGAAACCCTTTGTCGGCTGAGGAGGTGGAATTATCGATTTTGGGTAAACCCTGACACTAATGTCATAAGTGTCCGAAGCGAAACCCTTTGTCGGCTGAGGAGGTGGAATTATCGATTTTGGGTAAACCCTGACACTGAGATCATCGTCTTCCTCGTCCACCCACGGCCTCTTCTTGCTAGTTAACGGTAAAGATTTAGGCTTCGCTGTCCTCGTGGCTTCTGCATCGGTTGATATGTCCAAGGGCTTGCCATTGGAGCTGGTCTTGAGGTCGCCGAAACATTGCCCCTCGCACTCGTCCTCTGTAGAAGAAGATGATGACGAGCTGTCCTTAATAGTTGCTCTCTGTCCGCCAACTTCATGCGTTGTCTGATAACCACTATAAAAATTCCCAGCGTATTGACACCCATAATAATTGCCAGCATATGGATAATGCATAGGAACGTACACAACTGGTTGAGGATGCGCTGAAGAAGAACCACCGTTTGAATATTGATTATTTGTCTTGGCAAAGGGTCCAGATTCGAGAGCGAGTGCAGCCTCTGGGAACAAACTTTTCCAAATCCCAATTACTCCACCTCCTTTCTTTTTGGCTTCGTGCATTTTTTTCGAAACCTTTAAATTGTGCGTTGCCTTCAAGTATTTCCATAACTTGTCGCCGAAATCACCCCAGCTTCGGCACCTGGAAATGACTTCGGGCTGGGGGCCCGCACTGCGGATTATACGCTGCAGTTCGTCCATTCGCCGGAATACGGATGTGTCGAACAACGAAAGCCTTGAGCCGCAGGTTCTACGGATCAGTTGGAGTCGCAACCGGGCTACAAGAGCAGAGGCTGATCCACGACCCAGGCACGGCGCAGGAAGGAGAGCAGGCGATATATTGATAATGATGATAACCCTGATATTGATAAATATGACATTGGAAATGGTGATAATCTGTGTAGCGATGATAATGTGTATGAATGATGGTATTGATTAGAATGAATGATTTTTTTGCGGCGCAACTTGAACAGCGAAACTGTTGTAGGCTGCGCCCCTGTCATTATGAAGACGATCAGTCTTCTTTCGCGCGCGACGCCTGAAGTGAAAGCGAACAGCTTCCTTGTGAGAACAAGCAGTCCTCTTAAAGAAAGGGCCTAATTGTTGATGTGTTTCAACTCGTTTCCAGTGAACGAGAGAGACTTCATCGCTTGCGTTTCGGCGTGCGCTTCTGCTTCGGCGTACGCTTCTGCTTCGGCGTGCGCTTCTTCACTTTTCTGAGTGACATGCATGTGCCTGGGTAGTCCTTGCTGGAATTCCCCGCTGTGAACTTGTTGCGCCATAAACAGTAATGGTACAAGAAGCATCGGTAGCGAGCGCGCTTCATCTTTGACAGCCAAGCCAATTTGTCCAAACGCGACCACAACTGTTCCGCCGCCTGAGAGTTCAATGTCTTTTTATGAACAATGGCTGGTGTTTTGCACTTGTGCTTCTTGCTGTGATACCCATCCAGATAACATTTATCGCATAGCGATCCTTCGAAATGCTTAGCGACTACGCAACCACAATCGCACGCGTACTTGCCAACAATCATCTTGGTTTTCTTCATATCAACTAAACATTCTTTTTTGTATGCTGTGTTCTCACCGTTCAACATCTCACCCAAATGAAGAATTTCGTTGCCACCTCCCTTGCGGTTCTTCATGTTCACGGTTGCGTAGAGCCCGCCAGTTTGAGCGCGCGCAATCTTGATGTTTTCAATCTGCGTCACTGCTCTGCACCTCGACTTTGATTTCGCCTTTGCTTTAGCAGTGGCATGCATCTTCTTGATGGCTCTTTCCAATCTCTTGGAGTTGGGGCGTCCAGGAAGATTTTTCTTTGCATACTTCTTCTCTGTCTCCGCCAGTTTCCGATTGCATTGGAAATTGCCGTCGGTGACAACGTCAAGTTTACCGCGCGGTTGCTCGTATAACGGATCGTCCCGGGCAGCATTGAAAATCACGTGCAGGCCTTTGTTGTCCACGTCGAAAACTTCGTCGCCATCTGGCACTGGGTCGTTGACATCAAAGTCAAAGACGCCCTCTTGCAAGCGCAAGAAACAAAATATAGCTTGCCAAATGGCACCGCTTAGTTGGTAATTATTCTTTACAGATTGAACTGCTTTACTGGAATTCCCGATGCTGATGTCAGGATACGACAACGATATCACTGCCGCCTCGGCACCCGCCGATACACCTGCGCGACACATTCGATGCCACATCTGCACAAGGCAATTATATGTGAAGCCAAGTTGTGCGTGCACTAGAAGAATTGGGTTGTTATCAGTTTTCGTCATAATGTTTCCCTTTGAACCAGAACGCGCAATGTAGTTTAGTTTGTAACGTAACCCACAAGATCTGTTCGTGCAAAGCTTCGTTGAGTGGCGCACCGTGCTCCACTCAGCTCCGTTCCAAACAGTAGCATCATGCGTCCAGCAGTGCCCTTGCTTCTTCTCTAAATCAGAGCCGCATTCTTTGCACGAATCTATATCCGGCCAAATTATCGGAATAATTTCTTCTACCATTGCAGAGCTGACTTCTCTGGGGTCGGCTAGAAGCCGACTTGTTTCCGGTTGGCAAACAGCCAAGATGTTTTGAGCCGATGGCTACTGCCGCGACAACAATCAATATTGCCATCGCAACGATATGAAAGCGCACGCATGATTAAGTGCATCTGCAAGGCATTAGTTCTTTTTTCTCAAACGCAACATTAAATCGAGTTTCTCCTACATCGCTAGCAGCGACAGTATGCAAGCACGCGCGTGGGCTTCGCCGCTAGCAGCGGCGTTATACAAACGATCGGCATAAGTTTCGCTGCTAGAAGCAGCGTTTGTATATGCAATCGACCAGCAGTTGAAATCTCAACTACCAAAATGTACGAAGTTAAAAAGCGAAAGGTGCAAATTGACAGCAAGCAGCTGCCTTCAGATTCAGTCGCAGAGTTGCGCGAACCTCTATCAGTACATACCCTCACGTTGGTGACCAAACACGTCCTCCTCATCCAAATCGTTGTTGCTTGGGCGAGATCCCGCTGACATTCCCGCGTTGACGCGAGACTCATGAACAGCGCGGGCCACTTCCTCTCTGTTAGTTTCCTCCCACGCTCTCTCCATGTTCTCATCTTCGCCGACTAGATCTGCCTCGGCCGTGGTCCTCTCTTTTTTGGGTGCGCCAGGAATCTCTGGCTCCTCTGCCCTGCTGCGCTTCCTCTCAGGCGTCTCAGGCGTATCAGCAGTCAGATCAAACTCGCTTCCGTGGTGAGGCTCTGCTTTCATTGATAGAATGCGCTGCCTTTCTTGCATGTCCTCGATGGTACCACAAAACGCAATCGGGGCTGCATTCGCGCTGCGTTCCAAAGAGCTAAACCCAGCAGCCGTCAATAGGGGATGGTCGTATGACTGAGGCGCCATTGATGTATCATTGAACAATCCTCTGGCGCCCCGTGCAGATGAAGGCCTGATCGTTCTGGAACGGGGAATCGGCTCACCTCTCATAGCCCTGCTCAAATATTCCAACGACCACTTCACATCCTCATGGTAGTTCGGCGGGACCTCCTTTAACTGTCCATTTTCCACTTCTGCATAAGGATTTTCACTTCTGGTTTGAATATATCCATTTCTTCACCAACCGGCCAATGGATGATTGGCACATCCACCATCTCTTTGGTAGCATTGCGGTGGATGATCCCTTCGCGAGTAACGACGATGGTGTGGAAACGACGCCTGAATGCAACCCAGTCCTCTTCGTCGGCCTCTTTATCTATTGACGGCATAATAAGTTTTTGCCAATCCTTGTCGGTGATCTTATCTTTGCGCAAAAACCTCTTGGACAATTTGCTGTCGTATTGCTGACTCACAGCTTGGCGGCGCGAATACATGTCGAACCCTGAACCTCCCCACCTGGCCCATAGAAGAGCATCTACCTCTGCGGGATACAAAAAAGCTTTCACCAGATCGGCGCCAAGCTGATAGAACTTCCCGTCATCAAAGATACACGGCTTGAAAACATTGTTTCGCTCGCCTCTGAACATATCAATAAATTTGGCGGTCGCTATGGCAGGTTGAACATCGTCTCTCTTTTCTTCTTCTATCCAATGATTGGACACCATGAAGGCGTGCGTCCGTGAACACAAACTTTTACCGCATTCCGAAATTCCGATCCATAGAATTCCATGTTCCTTATGCGTTGCAATCTTATCTTTCAGGACCAAGTCCATGAACCACGGCTTCAAATCTTTATAGGTTGTGAAATTGAAATCAATCTTTCTGGCAGTAGACGCGCCTCTTGCCAAACAGTCTAAGAACGATCTGCACTTTGCTTCTGGCCAATCCAAGATTGGGCTTCCTGGCTTTTTGGTCCACACGTCAACCCACTCCGCGAATTGCCCTTCGTTGTTTGAGGAGGGTCTCATCTTTCGCATGAACTCGTAACCAGCTGAGATCTTGTTGAAATCAACTTGCTTCTCTTCAACATCACCCGACCATTTGCCGTGGCGAACTTGAAAACCACCAAGCCCTTCAAATAGTTTCTGGAATATTTTCTTAGTCACCACTGGGTTGCGAGGCCACCACGAATGGCAGTGCAGAGAGCCGCAAGCCAGTTCTTCTTGCACCTTCACAAGCTTTTGCTGTTCGTCGAACATAATGTGTTTGATGACGTGCCACTTTTCGCCGGCGGGCACTATTGCCAGTTGCATTGTGTACGCCACTTGCCAGGAACCCGACGGACCGAATGGATGTGGTAAGTTTTTGTAGTTCCCTTTGTCCATCTCTTTTGCAATCAACCCTTTCACATGATCATTGCAATTGCCGTTCCACTCATTGCTCCAATCAATATTACCGTGGAAATCATTTGCCAAATTCTCCACAATCTTTTTGGCATCGTCTTCAAACTTCCCGCTCCATTCGAAAATGCAATCAACAGCCCACTTGTTTTTCTGACTAACGTTCGTGTGTGGGAAGGCGTAGATAGGTAAGTCTGCAGCTTCGGTCAACGCAGGAGCATCAAACTTGATGATTGGTTTCTCCGTAACAAAATGCAGCTTGTTATTGTCAAGTTGCTTTTCTGTGTCTGCGAGAATTTGATTTGTCTTCCCTGGCATTTCTAACGCAACGCCTAATGTTTTCATGCCGCCGCATATAACGTTAGCCATCAGCTAACCTTCTTGCCAACAAGCAGTCAGCGCAGTTTGTTTGCTGGGTGTGCTTGAGCCTCTGAGGCGAGGAGAAGGAGAGGAGGAGGCAAATGATAATAATGATAATACATAACGAAAATGGACAATGATACAATAAATCAAGATTATGGTAACAATACATATCATACTCTATCACGATAGATGAATTGAAGCGCAGTTACCTTCAGAATGCCCTTGGCGCATTCTCTGGAATATTTTGTCGCACCGGCAATATTCATCTCCCTGCGGCGGCCGAAGACGCAGAAGGCCTTCGACATTCGGAATCAGAGAGCAGGGCGGCCAAGAATGCAAATGATGATTATGATAATGATACATATACTGCAATGTGTATAAGTATGTATTGAAGCGCAATTATCTTCAGAGGACGCTTGGTGCACTCTCTGTCGCACCGGCGGTCTCGCCCCCAGCGCCGGCGGTCTCTCTGTCGCACCGGCGGTCTCTCTCGCACGTCTCTGTCGCACCAGCGGTCTCTCTGTCGCACCGGCGGTCTCTCTCGCACGTCTCTGTCGCACCAGCGGTCTCTCTGTCGCGAGGGAAGGCGAGGAGGGGAGAGAATTTTTCCAGTGTCGCCGCAGCGAGCGAGCGTCTCTGCAGCGAGCGAGCGTCTCTGCAGCGAGCGAGCGAGCGTCGCTGCAGCGAGCGAGCAGTCGCTCCCGGTGTCTTCGTCGTCGTCGTCGTCGTCGCCGCCGCCGCCGCCGCCGTCGTCGTCGTCGTCGTCGTCGTCGCCGCCGTCGCCGCCGCCGCCGTCGTCGTCGTCGCCGCCGCCGTCGTCGTCGTCGTCGTCGTCGTCGTCGCCGCCGTCGCCGCCCTCGTCGTTGTCGTCGTCGCCGCCGCCGCCGTAGTCGTCGTCTTCGCCGCCGTCTTCGCCGCCGTCGTCGGCCTGCTCCTGGCGCCCTCGGGGGCTGCCGTCCACACTCCCGCCTCGGAGTGTGGACGACCGCAGCGCCGTCCCCCGAGGGCCCAGGCTTGTCGTCGCCGTAGCGTCGTCTTCGCCGCCGCCGCCGTTGCGTCGTCGTCGTCGCCGCCGTCTTCGCCGTCGTCGTCGTCGTCGTCGTCGTCGTCGCCGTCGTCGTCGTCGTCGTCGTCGTCTTCGTCGTCGGCCGCCGCCGCCGCCGCCGTCGTCGTCGTCGTCGTCGTCGTCGTCGTCGTCGTCGCCGCCGCCGCTGCCGCCGCGTCGTCGTCGTCGTCGTCGTCGTCGTCGTCGCCGCCGCCGCCGCCGCCGTCGTCGTCGTCGTCGTCGTCGTCGGCGTCGGCGCCGCCCTGTCCCCGTCCCTCAGTAGGGCGAGGAGCGGCCCTTGCCCCAGTAGCTCTTGCCCCCCCAGTTGTTCTGCAGCTCGTCCTTTTCCGGCGGGGGGGGCGGCGGCGGCAGCGACGACAACGACGACGACGAATATCCTCGCCGTGCGCGTAGTTGCAGCGCTCGCCCTGCTTGCAGAAGCCTTTGGCCCAGTAGCGGCAGAGGTCGGTCTTCCAGCGCGAGTCCTTGTGAGCCGTTATTTTTTTCTAATTCGCGCTACTCTTGCGTCTGGCCAAACCAATTCTAGCCTCGAGGTGGCGCGCGGGCCACCCCGAGGCTAGAATTGGTCTGGCCAGACGCAAGAGTAGTGCGTTGGGCGTTTAGGGTTTCTGTCTTTGTAGTGCTGCTGCTTCTCGTGCTGCTCCTGTTCGTCCTGCGCCTGCTTGGCGCGCTGCTGCTCCTCGTCGTCGTCGCCGCCGCCGCCGTCGTCGTCGTCGTCGTCGTCGTCGTCGTCGTCGTCGTCGTCGTCGTCGTCGTCGTCGTCGTCGTCGTCGTCGTCGTCGTCGTCGTCGGTCTCCTTCTGGACTTTTTCCAGCTGCACCCGTGCGTAGTCCAGCTCGCACTCTGCGCGAGCCTCGTCCGCGCTCACGTGAGGCCAAAGGCTCTGGAACTGATGACGACGACGACGACGACGACGACAAGGACGACGGCGGCGGCGGCAGCGGCGGCGGCGGCGACGACGACAACGACGACGACGACGACGACACCTTCCAGGCAGCTCCCTCCACCAGAGCGGCCCGGAAGCTCGCCGGCGCCAAGCCAGGCTGACGAGGAGACGCCATGCCACCGACTAGAGAGAAGGGTTATGGATTCAGCTATGGATGGCTTGTGCCAGAGCTGATACGGATGTCTTCGTCGGGGTCGTCGTCTTCGTCGTCGCCGCCGAGCCCGCCGCCGAGTCCTCTCTCCTCCTCCCTTCCCTTTCTCCTCCCTCCTCTCCTCCTCCTCCCTCCTCCTCTCTTCCCTTGCTCTTCCCTCCTCCTGCCTCGCTCCCTCTCCCTTCCCTTCCTCCTCTCCTCCCTTTCTTTCCTCCCTCTTTCCTTTTCTTTTTCCTTTTTTCCATCTTAAGAGGATGGACGACCCCCCACTCGACAACGAATCTTTTCAGATTCGTTGTCGAGCACCCTCTTTTGAAAACAATGACCACTCGATTAATTACAGACTGAAGAATATAAATCTAAATCGCCCTCGCGGGGGCCGCATTGGAGCGCGGAGTGTAAAATGCCACTGAGAGTGGGGAAGTTGTGCCACTTCTTGCCAAGCTCGACCGCCCGCAAATGAATCCTGCGCTGAGCCTGCTGAATGCGCATGTGGCGACGCGGATGGTCGAATCAGAACATAGGCCACCCGTGCACGGACTGGCGCCTGAGCTCCACAGCGGGACCCCTGCCGCCGAGGACTACAGCCAATACCGCGGTCAGGCACCTGTCCGGCGACTTGCCGCCGACGGCCCGCAGCGCCAGGCAACGCTACAGCAGCACCTGGGACGGGGCCATTCCCGCGACCTGGTGCCCGAAGATGCCCTGAGGTCGGGATCCAGTAGCCCGGAGGCCTCTCGAAACCTTGGCGAGCGAGGCGCGCTTGCGGAACTTGGACAGGACGCGACCCGTCCGAGCCCTTGCCCTGCGCCATGGCGGCGGCGCGCCGCCCGGCGCCTGCGGCGCCCATGCCCCGGTCGACGCTGTCGCTGGCCACCTTGGCCCGTGCCCCCTGCGCCCGCAACGCCGCGCGCGCGGACGGGGCCAGGGCGCGCGCGTCGGCCTCCGCGAGCCCCGCGCATAGCACGCCGCCGACGCCCACGAGATCGCGAACCACCTGCTCATCCGCCCCCTCGACGCGTGCCGCGGCGTCGCCCGCGAACGCCCATGCGCCCACGTAAGCGAAGTTGGCGCGCGCCCGCTGCAGGATGGGCCCGACGCACGCCTTCGCGAACTTGCCCCCATGCGCACTGCCAGCGACGATCGAGCGCCAGGGGTCGCTCGCCTCGCCGGCCCAGCCGCGCGCGCGCAGGCGCCGCGGGTCGGCGAAGAGCCCCACCTCGAGCGCCATCACGATGGCGGGAAGCCCCGGTGGAATTTGACGCTGTCGTCTAAATTCTCGACGCCCAGTAGCAGCGCCGCGAAAGCGACGCCGGGCTCCGCGCACGTCTCGTCGAGGAGCGCGCGCCTGCGCCCAGCGAAGAGCGCCGAACCCTTCGGTGGCCGCGCCCCAGAAGTCCCCGAGGTCGTCTGGCTTCTGGTCCGTGATCGGAGCACGAAGCTTGCTCCAAACCTTGGGCGCCGCTGCCGGCGCGCCGACGACGCGCGCGGCCGACGGCTTTGGGCGGCATTGCCCCAGCCATGGCGCGGACCCGCTGCGGCCAAGAGCCCGCCCGCTCGACCTCGTTGAGTGCATCGGCAAACTGCTGGATGCCAGCCTCGAGGGGCTTCTGCGGAACCGACGTCGTCGACGCCCTTCGCCTTCCCGGGGTTGGCCGCGCCGACCGCCGCGCGGATCTGGTCCGCGGCGATCTCGTCGAGCGGTCTGCCCCTGGCCCTCGCGCGGATCTCAGCGCAGGCCTGGTAGAGAGCCCCCTGGCCGCACGTGGGCGCCTTCCACGGCGGACGCATGCAAGATGAACGGCGGCGCGCCCTGCGCGGCGCCGCCGTCCACGGTTTCGATCTCGGGCGGGCTCGGGCCATTGACGACCACGCGGAGCTTGCCGGGGCTGCCCCTCAGGCAGCCCCTGCCGACTCCGGGAGCCGCTCGCGCGATCGGGCGGCCGCCCGACCAATCGCCCTATTGGCCCGGTGCTCGGCAGCCGCAGCGACGCAGACCAGGTCGCCATCGCTGCAGAAGTCGAGCATCGACACATTCGTCTTCCACTCCTCAGTCTCGGCCGGGTCGGTCCTGGACCCGAATTGGTTCGCTTGGAACTCCGGGTTCTTGGGTTGGTCAAGTTTGGTCGATATAGACCTGGCCGCCCGCGCGCGCGCGCTCGGGGGTCGTTGCCATTCTTGACGGCGGCGATGCACCTGGCCGACAACGCGGCGACAGTCTGCCACTAGGCGGCCCGCGTGCCCCCCCCATGTTCTCGGTGGCCGTGGCGCACCCCCCGCGCGCCCCATGCAATCCGGCCGCTCCTCGACAGGGGCCTGGTGCGCATTGAGAATCGATCTCCATCGCGGCGACCCACTGGGCGCCGGACGCATCGACGGCCGCGGCCCCCCTGCGCCGTCGACGGTGGACCAGGCGACCTCGCCCGCCCCGCGCGCCGACGCGCACCCCGCTGGGGCTGGCCCCCCAACGGCGAGCGGTAGACGGGCAGCATCCCGAGGGCGCCCGCCACGCCGCTGCGAGCGACGCCGCAGCCGCAGATGGAGCCCTTGCCCTTGTCGCGCGCGACCGCGCAACCTCCGGGTAGCATAGCGGGCGCATTCCACCGCTCATGCCACGGCCTGTCGGCCCACCGCGGCGGCTCGCAGTTCCAGTCCGCCAGCGCCAGCCGCGGGCCCTGCACCATGCACAGGAAAGTGGCGAGGCTCACCAGGACGTCGCGGTCGGCCCCCTGGCCGCGGAGCCCAGGCCGCAGGCGGGCCGCAATCGCCACCAAATTGCCTTTCGCGGCGCGCAGCACGCGCGGCGCGAAACCGATGGAAGGCTGCCACTTGCAGTTGCTGCCGTAGTAGCTGCGGCACGAGATGTCCTGGCTGACCAGGACCCATTCGACCCCGTGCGCGCCCCCCTTGGACTCGTGGGCGGCGACCGCAGGCGCCGCGGCAGCCTCCCACCAATCTGCTGCCAGCGGGCCCGCCACCCCATCGAGGTTGCACGCCGCCGCGCGCGCCTCTGCAAGTGCGATCACGTGGTAGTGCTGACCCTCGCCCCTCACGCAGGCCGCGGCTTGCGGCCCCCACTCGGTGATGCCGCCGAAGAAGACGGAGGGCTTCGCGCCCCCTTCGGCGGGCGATTTGCCGCAGCCACCCTGCGCGAAGCCCAGGGGCGCCGGCGCCGGGAGACTTCGCACAGCCGCCGCCGCCTTCCTGAGCGGCAGCGCGCGCCTGCTGGAAAGCCACGGCAGCCGCGCGGACGGCTAGCTCGGCGGCGGTCTGCTTGCCCGCTTCGGAGGGCTCGTCAGTGGCCACGGGCGCGGGGCCGCTGCTGCTCGCGGCGCCGCCCGTGGACACTGGGGCGGCTGCGGCCGCAAGTGGGGCGGCAGGAACCGCTCCGTCCGCCATCGGAGCCCCATCGTCGGCGCGCCCCGTCCGCCATCGGAGCCCGCAGCTGCTTCGCCGCATGGGGTCACCCTGCGCTTCCGCATGTCGGGGTTGGCCCCCGTCTCCGCCTGGCGCGTGATCTCCCGAAAACGCTCTCGCCCCTCGCTGACCACCTTGACGCGGCAGTCGAGGTGCGCCTTCCACTCCTCCATCTTCTCGCGGGTCTCCTCGTCGTAGACCGAGGGGGCGGCCCACAGGGAGTCGTCGGCGGCGAGGGCGTCGCGGGCTTGCGGGACACCGCGGGCAAAGCAAAGTTTGGCATTGATCGCCACCTGCGCCTTTGAGCACTCAACCAGCGTCTTGACGAGGTCGGGCGCCGCCTGCTGCTGCTGCTCCTCGAGCGCGGCGAGCCTGTCCGTGGCGCCCGCGACGTCCTCGACGAGCGTGTCGGGGCGGGACTTACGGTTGCTGAGGATAGCGAGCGCGAGCTGCAACGCCTGCTCCTCCGACCTGGCGGCGGCGGGCGAAAGCGCAGGCTTGATCGCCGCTTGCAGGCAAGCGAGCAGCTGCTTCTTGGAGCCGTCGTCGCCGAAGAGGTTGGCCAGCGCGTCGAAAACCGGGTCCGTCGCGGGGGACTTCTGCTGCCGCTGCCGCCATGCAGGAGCCTCGCCTGCCAACGCAACTGCAGGCTGCCAGTATTATCCAGAAGTCGGCGCGAGGGGCTCGCCGCAGTGGAAGCAATCCGAATTGCCCTTCCACGTCCAGCGGTAGCGGCGCTGCTTGCAGACCGTATTCCACTTGGCCAGATTGAGCTTGGCACTCTTGTCATGACCTTTTGTCGCCACCCTTGTCCCCTGTGCCACCTGCACCTGTTGCGCGACGGGCGCCCTTGCCGCTGTTGGTGACGTCTGACATGGCATTGGCTGAGACCTGCTCGCACTGAGCAAGGACGAGTGAATATGCAATTGGGCGGCGGCTCGCCCCTGGGGTTGCAACAAAAGCCCTGAAGAATCTCTGGTAGGAACCTACCCCGCTGAGGAAGCGAAGGAAACGCCATGTGGCCTTGAGCCAAAATTGTTACGGAAGAGGAGGAGGAGGAGGAGGAGGAGGAGCAGGAGGAAGGAATAGGAGGCAAGGCTGACGTGCGGAAGTTGGCGTTCAGACGGCCTGGTAGGGAACAATCGACGCTGGAGGTTGGAAAGACTCGTTTGCTTCGTTCCGTGGCCATCATACGCCGAGGTGGGACGGCGCAAGGGCCCCCCCCCACTATCCCACAGTTAGCCCAACGAGACGACCCCCATCCCTGCCAAGGGAACCTTCACCCGCCAGGTGGGCGAACGGCTCCCGACAGTGATCGGAAAATTCGTTCTGGGGCTTCCACCGGGTTTTGCGCCTTCCCGTGGCGGCGGCCACGGTTGGGAAGGCCACCAGGCGTAGCTGGGGCCACATTCGTCCAGGTGAGGATGGCGCAAGGGCCCCTCCCCTCAACCCTATGGGATCCACCCTGCCCTTCCTCTCCTCCACCTCCTCCTCCTCCTCCTCCTCCTCCTCTTCCTTGTTGTCCCTTATGTTCGTAGAGACCATGGCCAGTGGCCGGCCGAATGGCGGAGCCTGTAGCAAGTTCCTCCTCATTCCTCCTCCTCCGAAGCATATTCTCCTCCTCCTCCTCCTCATCATCATCAACATCAACATCAACATCAACATCAACATCAACATCAACATCATCATCATCATCATCATCATCATCATCATCATCATCATCATCATCATCATCATCATCATCATCATCATCATCATCATCATCCGCATCATCATCATCATCATCATCATCATCATCATCATCATCATCATCATCATCATCATCATCATCAGCATCAGCATCAGCATCATCATCATCATCCTCCTCTTCTCCTCCTCTTCTCCTCTTCTCATCCTCATCCTCATCCCTGCCTCCCTGCCTCCCTGCCTCCTCCTCCTCATCCTAACCCCTCCATCCCTATCTCTCTCCGTCCCTCCCTTCCTCCCTCCCTCCCAACCTCCTGGACCACGAGGACGACGAGGCACCCCTCGGAACGCCGCAGGCCCGAGCACATAATCGATGCTTGCCCCGCGCGGCGGCGCCTCCAGTCGCGCCCGCCTCAGAGGCACAGCTCCCCTCCGTCACCTCGGCCGCCCCGCGGCGCTGACGGCGGCGCCTACGCCGACGGCGGCGGCGGGCGGTGACCACAGCGACCAAAAGGACGCCGACGCCATCGCCAACGACCGCAACCACGGCGACGAGCGGTGGTTGCTGACTGGGGGGGCATTCAACAGGGGCGGCGCGAAGAAAGGTGCAGCTTTCGTCCGCCCTCGGGGCCCAGGGCGTCTGGAGTCTGGACCCCTTTTAGATAACTTGTCCTACAGACTCGATCCACCCCTACTTTACCGCCCCCATAACGACCGCCCGACGACGACGCCGACGCCCTCCTGGCCCTCCTCTTGCTCGATCCTCATCGCTCTCCTCCTCCTCCTCCTCCTCCTCCTCCTCCTCCTCCTCCTCCTCCTCCTCCTCCTCTTGCTCGCCCGTCCGTTCGCTTTGACGATGGCCCCTCCCCGCCGCACCACCAGACCTGTCGGCGGAGCGGTCAGGGCAATTCGCCCGATCTCTTCCCAAGACCGTACGACCTTAAGCTCGAACATGCCAGCCATGAGGAAGACGGGCCGCACTTTTGTTCAAAAGGCTCCTGCCGTCTTGCCGCCGCACAGACTCGTTTGACCGATACCATCAGCTACACGGGCGGAGGAAATGGCTTCTTTCTCAACGCACCTGGCTAACATTACATGGATATTATCGGAGTTCGTGGTTATGCCGCTTCGTGGATCTCCAACACCTGCATGCATGCAGACTGGATCAGGTTATCAAGGTCAGTACTTGCTGGCTATTTGTTCCGAGCTGCGTCCACCCGTGGCGACGAAGAGCGTCCCCGAAGGCCAAAAAAACGAGGCAGAACGAGGAAGACGAGGAGAGGAGATCATGATGCCCAATGCGGTGTTGATTCCTTCCATCGTCCATCTCGTCCATCATCGACCTACGACGGCCCCTGAAACCAAAATGCCCCGTGATGCAGGTGATTGCACAACAGATCAGTCTCGATGCTTCCAGATTGGAGTCCTGGAGGCAGCCGACCAAACTCCGCCCCAAGTCGGACACCAAATCCCTCCCCGCAAGTTTTTCGCACCGCGCCGGCCCCTTGCGACGGCAACCTCGCGAACCCTTCGAAATCTGCAGTGCGGACGCGGCCGCAAGAAACCCTCGCAAGAAGCCCGACCCTGAAGACTCGCGTGCGAATTGCACTTGGGGGGGGGAACCCGGAGCACACTGACCGCCGCCGCGAAACAAGAGCGCTTAGGCACTCGCGCCCTTAGGCGGGCAGCCTTTGTGCGGATGGATGTCTGCGCAGTCGAAGAGCCCAAAATCTTGAGCCTCGGCCCTTGAACCTCCATTCTCCCCCTCATAAAGCGGACAACCAGACCTGCCCAGGAATGCGCACGATCCAGGATTTCGAGGCGGATCCAGCTGAAACGACGGGAAGCCCCCTCGAACATGGATCCTCCTTTTCTCAAGTCGTTCACTTGATCTTGATGTACTTCATCGCGACGAAGAGCGCTGGCACGCCCAGCATCTTGTAGCCGGCCTGGCGGGCGGGGTGGTCCCGGCGGGGGAGGAGCGGAGAGGGGTCAGGGGGGAGGGGAGGGGAAGGGAGGAGGGGAGGAGGGGGAGGAGAGCCTCTCCTCCGCCCCTCTCAGACAGGATGGTCGACGGAAAGGGAGGAGAGGACGGAGGCAGGGGGAACGGAGGGGAGGAGCGGAGGAGGCAGGGATGGGGGCGGGAGGAAGGACGGAGATGTTCGACGACACCAGGCCAGAAGCGGCAGTAGACAAAGGGGGCGCCTCGGGGCGCGCCAGAGACGCGGCCGCGAGGGCCCCGCGCCCATCGCCCGCGGGGGTGTCGCGAAGGGCCCGGCCCCGTCACCCTCCCGCCAGACCTCGGCGGCACAGCACTGCATGGGCAACCTGCACGCGAACTCTGCACCTGCAGGTCGGAGTCAAGAAATTCGGCCGGCGCGGCGAGGGGCAAGAGAGGCCAGACCTTCTCAGAAGCCGGCGCGGCATCTCAGAAGCCCCTCTGGGCTTCTGAGAATCCCCCTGCGGCTTCGGACGGCCAGAGGCCTTCTGACGCCGCCGAGAAAAGCTGGCTGGGGCTCAGAACATGAAGGATGCCTGCACCCAGGTGGACCCCGCGCCAACTGGACCCGTCAGGGGGCCGCGGCGCTCCTGGCAGCGCCCGTCTTGGCATGAAATGAAACAAGCGGGTCCCGAGGGAAGCGGGTCAAGGACCAGCTCTTCGTCCCGAGTCCTGTCCTTGCGGCCTCTCGGAGCCAGGAGAGGGCCATGCGAGGCCAGAAATAGCGAGAACCCTCAGGACCTGGGGGGCAACAAGAATGCCGATGCCGCAACTCCCCGGACCTCTCATGGGGCGCGCTCTGACCAGAATGTCGAGGAAGCCGTGGCGACGAAGGCTCTCCAGGATCGAGCAACGGTGTTGGTACCGTTTCTTCCTGAGGCCCCGCCTCCCTGGGGACCCGATTGCTTCACGACGACCGCCGCCTTGCGCCGCGCGCGCACGTGCCACAGCTCGGCGGCAAACCGAGGTGAAGTGAGAGGGGGCAGACCTTCTCTCGAGGCGGCGAGGCTTCTCAGGAGCCATCCCGCCTTCTCAGAAGCCACCTGCGGCCTCGGAGGAGGCTCAGAAAGTTTCTCAGAGAACTGGATGACTTCCAAGCCTTCTGAGAATGCCCGCCCGCCCTTGAGGGGACAAAAGGATACCAATAGCGCTACTCGCGGAATCCAGCCTTTCTGAGGAGGACCTCCCAGAAGCCCGAACAGGCGAAAACGAGGGAAGGGCGGCAGCATCGGTACCGCTTTCTCCTCGGACGAACAGCGCCTACAGCAGGTCGAGCACGTGGCCGGACACGAAGCGCAGCACGAGCCGCATGCCCTCGTCTGGGAGGGCGGAGAGCGCGCCAGCGGGCCGGCCGCGCGCCACGGCGCGGAGCAGCGTCAGCTCCACGAGGCGCGGGGGCGACGGTCAGAGACGCAAACAGGTCGCATGGGCATACAGTCGTGGACACTGACGGTACGAGATGTTGGTATGCGAAGTCCTGGGCCGCGCTCTTCGTCGATCACTGACGGTACTGAGTGCCCCAAAAGTTCCACCAGCCCTCTGGGCGCAGGTGGTCGAGGGAGCTTTCTCTTCCAACCCCCTTCTTACCCTTCTGGGAGGGGCTTACCCCCCCCCTCCCCCTCCCCTGGACTTGGACGGGGGGGTCCGCGAGAGGTTGGAGCGTCCAAAATGGCCCAAGACGGCTACAATGGCGCCTCAGGGAACCCAAGATGACCTCCACGATGGGTCAAGATAGCCCAAGACGCCTCAAGATGGCCCCCAAGATGTTCCAAATGGCCCTAGGAGCGCTCCAAGGCGGTTCCAGGTGGCCACGGAGCCTCAGGAGGCCCCCAAGAAACCAAAATCCTTCAAAAACCTTCGGAATACCAATGATGTTGAAAGCTTTCTCGCAAGAATGCCCCAAGAGCGTTCCAAGAGCGCCCCAACAGGCGATGGAGCTCCCCTCTTGTTGTATCGATGTATTCCAAGATGGCTCCAAGAGCGGTTCTAAAGCTCCCAAGAGCGACCCAAGAAGGCCCCAAGAGGCGTCCAGACGGCTCCACGAAGCGTCCAACGGGCCTCCAAGAGGCTTCCAAGAGACCCTCAGGAGGCCTCAACAGGATCCCTGAGGCACCCAGGACGTTTAAGGACGACCCTGGGCCCGCCAAAATGCCCCCCCCCCCCCCCCCCAGACGCCGCAAAGCTTGCAGTCGACATCCGGGGAGACTCCGGGAGGCATTTAATTAAGAGGTTTCTGGCTCTTCTGTTCGCATTTGTCCTCCTCCTCCTCCTCCTCTCCTCCTCCTCCTCTTCCTGCTCCTCCTCATCGGCAAATTCATCATCCGTCCCCCTCCTCCATCAGGCATCCTCCTCCTCGTCCTCCTCCTCCTCCTCCTCCTCCTCCTCCTCCTCCTCTTCCTCTTCCTCCTCTTCCTCCTCCTCCTCCATCGAAATATAACAACTGTCCTCTACGTTGCTTCTACGCTTCCATGATCGTCTGAACTCGCCTGGGCGTCGGTTTTGGATGGGTTGGTCGGGATATTTGTTTGGTTCGCGGCCCCAAGGCGAGAGACAGGGAGCGAGCACAACGTCCGGGGCGCGGTACGTAGATATTTGGCGCGAGATTGCCGCGGATTCCAGCGGACAACGCACGCAGCGGCACATGCACATGCCAGGGACAAAATGCCCCTCATTGAGACGCATTTCGGCGTCTGCTGGTGACCGGCCCAGACAGCCCAGCTGGTGGGGAAGCAAAAGGCGCGGCAACGAGGCGGCAGCGGAACGGGGGGGAGAAGTCGCCCTTGCGGCGCCAAACTCCAGCCGAACCGCAATCGGAAGCGAGGCCAAGACGGACAGCAAGACACTGCAAAAAACCGCGGGCAAAACGCGAGCCCGAGCGGCCAATGACCAGACGGAACCCACGCGTGTGCACACTGAGCCAGGCCGTCCAAAACTTCGGAAAAAAAGGGGGTGAGCGCGAGCAAGAGCAACTAATTCAGACTCACTGCAGCTCCACGAGCATACGATGATGCGGCGAGGCTGGTAGGGATACGCGAAGTGTCAAAAATGCCGTGGACCCCATCCGGGCATACGATCAAGACGCTGACATAAACACCACTTCGGATGTACGGGGGGTGCTGGCTTTCGGGCCGTTCCTCAGATCCGGGTCAACCTGTTCGTGGCCGAGGCTCGCCCTGGCCAGAAAAGCCCATTTACTCATTATTCGAGAGAGCGTGATCCACCGCCGCTTTACTGTGGAAAATTGCCAACCTTTTCCTCCGGAGCCCCGGGTCTCCCCCCCCCCCCTCCGAAAATCCCCCCCCCCCCTGCCGGAACCCCTCCCCCCTCCCTCCCGGCAAAACCCCCCCCCTCCCCTAACCCCTCCCCCCCCCCCCCCCCCCCCCCCTCGAAAACCGGGAGGGGTCACTACCGGTTCGAACCCCTCCCCCCCCCCCCCCCCCTCCGGATGCGGAAAACCGGGGGGGGTCACTACCGGTTGAACCCCCCCCCCCCCCTCGAAAACCGGAGGGGGGTCACTACCGGTTCGACCCCCCCCCCCCACGCACCGCCAGCAAACGACTCCCGGTCCCTACCACCGCTCGCATCACATCCCCCACTGTTGTTCCCAGCACCACTGTCCTCACCACCACTGTCCCCACTGGTTCCACCACCGTCCCTATTGTCCCCACCAATGCCCCCACCACTGTCGCACTGTCCCCACTGTTCCCACAACTGTTCCCACCACGGTTCCACTTTCCCCACTGTCTACACGGACCCAACCACTGCCTATCCCCATTGTCTCCATTGTCCCACTGACTCCTCCGCTGTCCCACTGAGCTGTCCCACTGTTTCCACCACTGTCCCCACTGTCCCCGCCACTGTCCCCACTGTACCTCTGTCCCATTGTCCCACCGCCGTCCTCGCCACCGCCTTTACCAGTGTCTCCACCACCATTGTACCCTCCACTGTCCCAGTGTTTCCACCTCATTCCCACTGTCCCCACACCACTGTCCCCACCACCACCGTTCCCACCACTGTCCACTGTCCCCCCTGTTCCCACCATTGTCCCCACCACTGTCCCCACCACTACCGTCCCCACTGTCCCACTGTCCCACTGTCCCCACCACTGTCCCGCTGTCCCCTCACCACTGTCCCCACCAACACCGTCCCCACCACTGTCCGCACCCCCACTCGGTTTTCGAGGGGGGGGGGGGGTTCGAACCGGTAGTGACCCCCCCCCCTTTTCATGATGAGCTGGGGGGGGGGGGGAGGGTTCGAACCGGTAGTGACCCCCCCCGGTTTTCCGGAGGGGGGGGGGGGGGGGAGGGGTTCGAACCGGTAGTGACCCCCCCCGGTTTTCCGCCAGTAGCGGTAGAACACGCTCTTTCCATTATTCAAACATGCCTCATTGTAGCACGATGAATGTGCAGTCATTGGTCCTCGTCCTACCACATGCTTCTGCCGCGGCGCTGGCGGACGCGCGCCGCAGGAAGACCCAGCGCTGGGGTGCAGAGCGGCGAAGTACAGCACACCGGGAGAGCGAGCCGAGGCGGAAGGCGGCCGAAGGGGGGAGGGTGCGGACGGGCGGCACGCTCAGAACGCGGTCTTCAAGCGTAGTCTGGCGGCCCAGGCTCAGGGCGGGAGTCATGCGAGGGGACTGCGCCACCACAATCAGGAAGCAATTGTTGGGAGGTCTTCGTCGGAAAGATTGAAGAGGATTAAGCCACATTGCGGGGCTGTTGTGCCAGAGTGGGCCTCGGATTAAGCGGGATTAGGCGGGATTGAGACGGATTAAGCGGCATTAAACCGGATTAAACGGGATCACGCGGGATTAAGCCGGATTTCGGACCAAGGCAAAATCAGAATTTGACATCCCAGGAGTTGCGTCCGAACTACAAGGAACGTCTGAGTGAGGAGGAGACGGGTTTTGTTGGCCGCGGCGAACCTCGGTCACGCACGCTTTTGTGTCACAGCGCGGCAGAGGCAGTCCGCAACCCTGGTCACGAACACAGGTTCCCCGGCCTTAAAAAAGGCCCGAAATCTTGAGCCATCCTGAAAACGGCACCCATGTACCGTATATACGTGGACTCCCTTCAGGCCAGGCTCCAACGCGGCAATTACGCTGCGTAGGTTCTGAGATCCTGGCGTCGCATTTCTTCACGCCGGGCGTTTTCGCCAGGTTTCGGGCCCCTGAGACCCTAGCAGATCGAGTCGGCTCGAAAAAGTGCCGCTGGAAGGTTGGGCCTGTCTGTGGCTCCAATCGCGATGTTCCTGCAATGTCGCGTTTTTGTTTCGCTCCCGACGCGCGAAAAAGGCTGCACGGGAACGACGCCAATGCATCGTACCATGTGCACGGTGCACAGATGTTAGGCTCCGAGGGCCTTACAACCGTGCGCCGCAGCATTCCCAGGCCGAGAAGCGAGGGCGCCTCGGGAGGCGCCGACGTGGCACGGTGCACGCAGGTCGTCCGCAGACTAGGCACAGACGCTCGGAGCTCCGCGCGGAGTTTCCCCAAATATTCGAGGATGTAGCTTCCTCTACGTTCGCGGCTGCATTCGCCGTCGGCGAATGCAGGTGGACATTCCGGCAAGTACCAAGTACCCGGCTAGCAACCACTGCGTGCATCAGCCACCCGCCGTCACGAACACCCTCTGCGTGCCGACGTCCACGGGCGGAGGATCGCAGAGGCGGACGGGCGTTCGGCACGCGGAGCGTGTCGCGCTGCTGTGAGTCCAAAGCATTAATGCTGTGCTCCCAATTCATCCACCAGGACTAGGCGACACATCGCCGACGGATCGGCGATAGGCGCTCGATAGCGGCACCCCACGTTTCTCAGCGGGATGGGATGTCCGAACCCTATCGGCTATCGGCGATGAATGGGCGAATGGGGGTCGATGCCTTCCCCCCTGAGAATATACCACCCAATTGACGCTCGGAGGTCAGCGCGGAGTGTCCAGATGTCTGGCGATGTGTTTTTCCAGCCGCCTGCTGTCCTTGATCCTGGCGGGGCCATGCTGTTATCCAGCTTTCCCAAGTCTTTTCTGGTCTGAGCGACACCACCTCGCACGACCCCTACCAACAGCCCGAGGCCGCAGCACAGCAAGCGAAGACTTTCACGCCCTGAGCGCGCCGCCCCTCCCCTCCTGTCCCTCCGCGGCCGCCGTCCTCCGCTTTGCTCCCGGTCTCCTGTGCCAATTCGCCTTGCAACGACCCCGCCCAGGCTCCGACCGCGCCGTGCGACCGCCGGCGCCCGCCACGGCAAAAAAGTGCTGCGCCCTGGTCTCGGCCTCCTGGGGGTGCAATATTTTGGAGCGCTGGAGCTCAGAAACGGACACGGTTGCCTCGGGAAGGGACCGGGACCGCCCTGGGCCCGCGGATTGACGAGAATCACACCGTCGGATGCCTGCTCCCTTGGGCCGGCGCTGGACGCCCCCCCTGCCCCCTTGGCCTTCCAGGAGGGCAAAAAAAGCTGGACCACCACCCCCCCCACCACAGCTAAAAAAAAACACCAGGACCTTCGAACTCAGATCGCACTCGAGCTCGAGGTCTCAATTGTCTGAAGGGCCGTTGTTTAGCGCTCTGGACGGTCAGAGCCGCACCTCCTGCCCAGAGCCCGGAGCGCGGGCAGGGGTTGGCGCCCTGCGAGCAGAGGTGCAGGGATCAGGGTCCAGAACCCAGGCGAGAAATCACTGTACTGGATGTTGTTGAGCAGCATCATCCTAAGCCGAGCGTAGACTACACATCAGAATCATCCTCCTCATCACGCCGAGGACTCTTCCCAACGAGCATCATCCTACGCAGAGCGAAAAACTATCCCCCCCACTATGACTCCGAACCCAACGACGTTGTGTATGTCCACCCTCCCGAGACGTCGCGAGGGTGGCCCAGCGCCGATCCAAGATATCCGTGCGGAGTTCCAAAAGTTCCGTCGATGTAGCATGGTTGATATGACAGTATGCTCACGCAATCCTTTGGTTCTCTACACGAGTGGAGGGAAATAAATTGATGACCATGACTCAGAAACATGACTGAACGCGGAAAAAGGTCCGCGCCGATATGTGTCATGTCATCGTCCAGTCTGGTCATCGTCAACAAGGGCTTATGTTTTCGCGCTACGTACGCGCTGGGCAAACAACTTCGCGCTGTCGCGCCACCTCCCAGGGGACAACATGAGGACGAAAGACGAGGAGGACGAGGGATGAGGACGAGGAAGAGGGCCGAGACCGCGAACACGAAAAGCGAATAACTTCGCGCCCTCGTGGGAGCCCTTGCGTCAATTCGTGGATCATCCTCGCGTATCGGCGACGGCCGGCATGTCTCACACCCAGGGTCGACATCGCCAGGACACCGCGACATCTTGGTAATGGTCATCGTGTTTCTTCCCTCGAACGAACACAAGGGCAGCGCCCACAGGCTGCAGCGCGGCTGCTGGGCGCCGCCGCCGCCGTGCCCGCCCAGCACGCAGACCCGGTCGCCCGCGCCACGCGCGTCCCCGCCAGGCGCGACCCAGGCCGCAAAGTTTCCCGTCCACTCGGCGGTTCAAGGACGAGGCCCTGAGGGACGGGGCCCTACAGTAGACACATACGACGAAAGGTCTCGCTGATAAGAAACCAGGGGCACGTTTGTCGACGATCTCTGAGCTTTCGAAGGCGTCTCAAGGCCCAAGCGTTTCAGCGGGAACAGAAGGCAACCAGAGGTTAGGAGGCAACTTTTGGGAGGTCCTCGTAAGAACGATCAGGAGGCAAATATGTCGATTCGGGCGCAATCGGCCAGACTAGTAAGCCCACCTTAAACCTGGCTGAGTTGGATGAAAACCAAGCGGAATTAGCTGGGACAGTGCAGGAAAGGACCGCTTCCCGACGGCGGATAGACCAGCGCCGATGCCGAAGCTCAACTCAAGGTGTAACTTGTGCTCCTCTTCCTACCGATGTGGTCACATCCCTCAGGGCCCCATCTTTGAACCGCCGATCCACGGGGCCCGGCTCTCCACCGGCAGCGTGGTCCAGCGCATAGACGACAGGTCGAAAGAGTGCAGGTTGGCGGCACGCGCGAAGGGGTGGCGCGAGGAAGCGGCCTCCCAAGAAGGCATCTCAGAAGGGGAGGGGGCCTCTCAGAAGCCCCCCCGGCGTTTGGGAAGCTGGACAACTACATAAGACCACCCCCACCCCCACAAGGAAGACCCCGGCCTCGCTGGCCGACGTACCATTGTTGCCGCCTCCTTGGGGTTTCACGGCACCCATCCCCACCTAGAGGGGGCACGCTGGGAGAGCAAACTTGCCTTGTCCTGGTAAGAGGCAGGCCCCTGCCGTCTACGAAGCCCCCAGTCTTCCTCAGAAGACCGTCCCACGCACCTGAGATTCGACGCCACGGAAAAAATGCAGCATCCCGAAAAAACTCGATTCGGGACCTGGGCTGTACCCGGGACCCGACACAAGCAACATCGTCCGATATGAACAAAATGCGACGCCCACTTCTCAGGGGCGCAGGAAGTCTGGATCCCTGCCCAGGGACCCGCTTTCCATCCTGAGTCGTCCTGCTGGAAGACCAGAGACCCGGTAAGGGCCCCTGGAGGCCGACTGCCGCAAAAACCTCCCATGATGATTTGTTCATGGCGCCAAAATCTCAGGGGCGCCGCCCCCGCCGAGCGCGACGCCAGGCAGGCCCAGGTGCCCCCACCTCGCCGCCCCGGGCCCCCTGGCGACCACAAGCAGCCGCCCGCCCCGCGCCGTGGCGAAGGCGCGGCAGCAGTGCACGCGGAAGTGGTGCTCCTCCACCTCTCTTCGCGGCCCGCCCACACGGGGAAGGCAGAGGGGGCGGGGCGTCTCAGAAGGCTCAGAAGGCCACCCCGACCCTCTTCTGAGAAGCTTCCTAAGCCTTCTCCGAGGACACAGACGGCATCTCAGAGGGCGCGGAGCCCCGCCGCCCTGTGAGAAGGCCGGCCCCCTCTCACTTCCCCCTGGGCGCGCCGCTGCCTCTCGGGCACACGCAAGGGGCGCCCCCAGGGAGGCACGGCCTCCAACGTCTTGAAAAAGTCAGCAAGAGGCTCGTGGCTGTGATCGGCCTCTGGGGGCCGTCGCCAGGCCCTGGGGCCGTCAAACAACGAGTCGGGATGATGAGCCGGTCCTAAAGGGAAAGGTTCGGGACTCCAGGGGGCCCAGCATTGAAGACAACAAAACATCAGATCTCTGGGGAGCGACCCTGGGCAGGAGTGACCTCTGGTGCGCTGCTGGCCGCTCGCTGCATGCGGTGCGGCATAGTGGCATTCATGCTCGAGGTTTCTCCCCCCCCCCCGCCCCCCGAAAGCCGGGGAGCTGTCCGCCATCGGGGGCGACTGTCCCAGGGCGGCTGGGAAGTGTGCACCCCTGCAGTTGCAGGCGGGGGGTGCACGAAGACTTTCCAGCCGCCCTGGGACAGGCGCACCCGATGGCAGACCTGTTCATGTTACTGCACCGCTCTTCGCTAGCCAAACTTTGGCGGCGCGCACAGGGGGGTAGGGGGAGGGGGGAAGGCTTCTTAGAAGGAGGCGGCTTCTGAGAAGGCGCGGCCCTCACATCTACAGACAAGGCCCGCGCCCTCCAAGAGGCAGCCTCCCTCTGAGAAGCCCTCCCCCCTCCCCCTGGATTCCCCCCCGTGCGCGTGGCGGAAGACTCCTGCGTGCCGCCGCACCTCGTGCTCCACGGGAGGCGGCCGCCGCCCAGGCCCAGTGCCCGACGCCGCCAGCTCCGCCCAGGTGCCCTGCGCCAGGTCCAGGCGCCAGACGTCGTTGATCGGCGGCACGCCCAGGGAGGAAGCGAGAGCGGGCAGGGCTTCTCGGAAGGCGGCGGGGCGCCTCGGGGGCCCCCCGGAGGAAGGGAAATCTGGCGAGCCGCCTGCGTCACTCAGAGGAGGCGCAGACAGCTTCCTTCCGAGACTCCTCAGACGCCCCGCCCCCACCGGCCTTCCCCGTGTGGGCGGGCCGCCGAGTTGAACTGGCGGCCTGCGGCGGCACCGCCGTAGACGATCATCGCACCGCCGCTGAGCGCCGCGCAGTGCTGGGCGCGCGCGTGCGGCCTGGCGCCTCGGAGGTCGCGCGCCTTCCGCCAGTTTGCGGACTCGCAGCCGGCGTCGAGCTGCGCCACGTGGACGTCGTTGCTGTACTCGTACGGCCCGCCGACGCAGCACTGGCTCGGAGGGCGCATACTATACACGTACGCCGACCCTGCCCGGGCCCGTCCTGGGCCCAAGATCGTTCCATGAGCCCTCCTGGCTTGGCCAGGCATGCATACACACCGACCCGTACCAGGGTCGGCCCGTCCAGGATCGACCCATGCGTAAGAGTCGGCGCCCTCCGACTGGCCGCCGAACAGGTACGCGCGCTGGTCGGTGGGGTCGTAGACGAGCGAGTGGTAAGCGCTTGGAAGCGGCTGGGGGGTCTGCGCTGCATGGTCCCCGAGGACATCGGTCAAGAGGGGGGGACGAAGGCAAATCTGTTCAAATTCGAACCATGGACACCTCCCAGGGTCGGAACTGACAAGCTGCTCGAGCCGCGTCCAGCCGTGGCGACGAGAGGCCTCCTGCCCCCCCCCCTTCCTTCTGGCCCCAACCAATGCTGGGCCGCCTCAACCCCCCCAGTCGGCTCCGAGTAGGCGCCGTAGTGGCCCAGCTCCTTGTCGAGCCTCGGCTGCGCGAACGCCGCGTCCTCCGTGTCGAGGCGCCACGTGTCCCGCAGGTTGTGGCAGCTGTCGAAGCCCCCCACCAGGAGCAGCAGCGCCCCGGGGCCCCCGACGCCCTCGCCCACGGCGCAGGCGGAGTGGCCCCAGCGCCGCCCTGGTCTGTGGCCGCCTGCCGCGGAGCGGTCGGCCCAGCTGCCGTCCAGCAGGCGCAGCACGTGCACGGTCATGCCCCTGCCGTCCTCGGTCTCCCGAAGGAAGGATAGCCGGCACGGGCACAGAAGCGTTCGGAACGCCACGGAGGCTTCTCGGGTCGGCGCCAGGGCCCCCCTGGCGGCGCCTCCAACGCCGCCCCTGGCGCGCTCCGCGCGCCAGGGAGGGGGGATCCCCACGTCGACACAAGAAATCTGCGCGGACCTCCGGAGGCGTACATGTACATGACGGTTGTGCTTCTTCGGTTCTTCCCGCCGAGCACCCAGACTGCGCCCGAGACCACGGTTGCGGAATGGCCGTAGATGTCTTCGTGCATCGCGGCAGGTGTGGGAGTCGCGGGGGGGTCCCACTTCAGCGTGCGGATGCGCGAGTCCATGTCTCGCACGGCCACGCTGGCGCGAGTCCTCAGCGCTCCGCAGCCACCCCGAGCCCTGAGCCAAAATGGCTACGGACACGAAGCGCAGCACGCGCAGTGAAACAAGAAGCGGCGCACGGGATGGCGTGTTCGCGGTAGCGCGTTGAAGGAGAACGTAAGGGGGGGCCGGCTCCAGGGGGGGGGATATGGGGGAAGATCGACCTGCGACACATCGCCGATGGATTGGCTCGGGCCTCGATAGCGAAACTGCACGATCCTCGACGTGTAAGAGAATCGAGCCCGAGTCGGCGATCATTTGGCGATCGGGGGTCGTTGCCCCCCCCCTGAGAATGTCCCCTCCTGACGCTGCTCCAGATGTATGCGTGGCAGCGGACTGCATGTGCACCGAGCGTTGTATGCGCGTCCGTGCCAGAAATGCCCGCCTTCACGGCGCGGGCCGCACAACCGAACGACCTCGACCCTGACGGCCCGCACCGCCGAGGGGGGGGGGCCAGGCGAATCCCCATCTCTCGTGTGGACGCTTGCGCGCCGTGAGTCGCCTCCTGTGGAGCCGTGGGCTCAAAGAGGATCCCTAGAGCCTGGGGGGCTGCTAACGGTCCCTGCCCAAGGGTGCCCCCAGCTCTTCGCTCATTCCTCGAGCCCCTGGGGCCCTCTGGGCCTCGCGAGGGGTGCTCAAGAGGCGTGGGGGCCTCCTTGGAAATCCGATGGGGCCAACAAACTGATACCCAGTCCGCTACTCCGCCGAGCTCCACTGGAACGCTTTCTTACCAAGATTTCGGGGAGGGTCCAGCGCGGTGACGAGGGAATGGTAGCGGGATCGGCATCTTCTTCATCTGATTCTGGGGACACCTGGGGCCAGGGACACTTGTGGCAGCACCCGACAAGAAGTGTTCGACCCTGAAACACATGCCGCAGCGTTTCGTCGACTTCACCTCTGTGAAACAATTCCAGAGAAAGCTGCTGTCCATGGCAGTTGAAGCGAATAGGTCAGGCCACACTGCTTGGCACAATAGCTTCAGCGTACCATGCCGCGCTCCACGGTTACCACTCGTGCGAGTAATGGTCTGAGGGTTCGTAGTGTACGAGGGACAGTGACACTTTCTTCACAAGCGCAAACGTGCCTCATGGCATTCAGCGGAAGGAGAGGGAAAGGGAGAGGGGAGGAGAGGAAGGGGCAACGTGACGCAGCTCAACCCTGAGCTGTCAGTCAGCATTAGACTCATCCCGGCGGCCCCAGCAGGGAAGGGCTCTGTCAGAATGTTGTGCGCTCGCTCTATATCATTGATCGTTCGTACTCCAAAACGATTTTGCTTGAGCCATGGTTTTGCAGTGTGCCTCACCTCACTATCCAACAATGCGATCTCAGTTTAGCTTGGCTGTGAACTAATCGTCTGCGTTTAGCTGCGGCGCTTGCGAACTTGACAAAACATCGCAACTGGGCACTGCCTCAATCTGGTTCCTCAGTGGTGCCCATGGGGATCTTTCGGTGCTCGCCCCCAGCGTGTCCTCGAGGATGGCAAACAATAACTCGCTTGGGGTGTCCTTGTTCGACCGCGGTCCGCATGCGCGTTGCATCAAGATACAATTACTTTAGGTTGCGGAACCCGGTTCGATGGTTCGAGCTGGCATCCTTCATGTGAGCAGGTATGCTTGCTTTAGCTCCCGTCTTGCTTTCATGAGCATGATTCCGAGGGCTCTCCTCTCAGACTTCGTCCGCGTCTGACCTGCCCGATGGACTTGCATGTGTGTGAACACGTTGAGATTAGATCTTGCACGCTTGTCTTGGACTCGCGTTTTTTTGGGGGGGCTGACGAAGCCGAGAGGACGACAGATCGAGAATAGGAGGACGGAAGCGAATGGGGATGAGAACAGCGATGAGCGAGCATAATGAGAAGAGCGGACGGAGGCGGAGAAGGGAACGGATAGGGGAGAGGAACATAAGGGAATGTGAGGAGCAGCAGCAGAATAATACAGAGAAGGTGGCGACATAAACGAGGCGGAGGCGGACGAGAAAGCCCGATGAAATGGGGGGTGCAGTGCGTAGCTGGGACCAAGAGAACGAGGAGGGGCCGACGACGCGGAAGATAACGAGAAGCAGCGACAGCAACACCATGAGAAGCAAGCGGGATTAGCAAAGCGATGCCAGCATCGTCGCCACCTCCGTCGTGCCCTCACCGTCACCCTCTCAGTATCAGATCTCACCTGCCCTCAATCACAATATCCCTCCTCCTCCTCCACCCCCCTTGTCATATCCGCCTCTTTACACCCCTCATCCTCACAATCGCCACCATCTTTGTCTGGCACATCACATTGTCATTCTCATAACTGCCATCCGCTTCTTTATTTTTCGGATGCTACCCGCTTGAGTATACAGATTTTCCTTATCATCATCAGCCCCCTGATCTTTCTTCCTGCATGCAACATCGAGTCTTCGTCCTTCCTCCTCCCTCGGCCCTTCGCTCCTTTGCGCAGCCCTCCCTTCTCCTCTGACCTGTCTCCAGCCCAGCCGTCGGCGATCCCTCCGCCACGTGCCCCCCGTCTGCCCATGGGCACCCGTGCCTTCCCCCGCCATCGTCCGACAATCCCGTTCTCCTGCTCCCCGTTCCCTTTCTGTTCGTTCTCCCTGGCCCTCCACGCCCAACTCTTCCCCCCCCCCCCCCTCCTTTTCCAATGGCCTCCCCCCCATCCCCCACTTCCCTGTTCTGGGCACGACTAGGATGGGATGAAGAGGCCAAAGAGGAAGAGGAATAGCAGCAGGATGGTACAGGAGAACCAGGACTGTCTTGTCGTCGACGATGCGGGAAGTGTGGCAACAAATGGAACGCGGCGCGCATCGCGCGCGGACGCCTGGCCAACCCTACGCGGGACTCCCCGTCCGACCTGCAAAAAACACTGCAACGTAGACGTTGTTCTTGCCAACATGTATGTTGTCCTCGTCGGCGCTGCGAATCGCGTAGCGGGAACGGGACGCGGCCCACATCGCGCGGGGACGCCTGCTCGTCAACATGGGCTTTCTTTTGTCGTCGACGCTGCGGCCAGTCGGGTTGAGGAGCTGGGCGGGCGGCAAGTCATAATGCCTCGAGCAAATGCGGATCGCCGACGGCGCGCGTGGCTGGAATGAGACGCGGCGCACTTCGCGCGCTGGACATGTTGTCGCCGACGATGCAACGTGTGAGGCCGGAGCGGGGCGCGGCGTACATCGCGTTCGGTGTTGTTTCTCGTCGGCGTTGCTCAATACGCGGCAGGAATAGGACACAGCTCATGTCGCGCGCTGAACGTCTAACCGCCCACGATATAAGATGAGCGACAGGCGTCGGACGCGACACACCTGATTCTGATACTGTGGGAGGGCGGGTGGGAAAGGACGGAACCTTCTGGCTCGCTCGAGCTGGCTAACTTGATCACTGTTCCCTGTTAGTATACACCCCCTCCCCCAGGCGATTGGAAACCAACCAGGGACAATGCGGACACCCCCACAACACCCCATGTGTCTGTTCTCTTTTTTTGTTTGTATATATACACACAAAAAAACTCTCTGTCTCCAAATTCGGAGCATGCGCAGCAAACCCGATGCGGCCTCCCCCCACCATCCCTGTCAAAAAAATACATATTACACTTGGCGGCGGCGGCTGCGGCGGGGCGGCGGGGGCAACGGCGCGGCGGCTGCGGCGGTGCGGCGGGCGGCGGCGGCGGCGCGGCGGGCGGCGTCGGCGTCGGCGGCGGCGGCGGCGGCGGCAGCGGTGGCGGCAGCGGCTGCGGCGGCAGCGGCTGCGGCGGCGGCGATTCGGCAGCGGGACGACGGCGGCGGCGGCGGCGGCGGGCGGCGGGCGGCGGAGGGAGCGGACGGCGGCGGCGGGCGGAGCGGCGGCGGCGGCGGCGGGCGGCGGGGCGGCGGCGGCGCGGCAGCGGCGGCGGGCGGCGGGCGGCGGCGGCGGCGGCAGAGGCGGCGGCGGAGGCGGCGGCGGCGGCGGCGGAGGCGGCGGCGGCGGCGGCGGAGGCGGCGGCGGCGGCGGCGGCGGATTCCAAAGACGACTGCTGAAGATGCTGCGGTTTGGGCCAGGCTCGGGTGCTACGCATGTGTTGGGAAGGCGGGTGGGAGTGAGCGAGGCGGCTTGCGGGCGGGGAGGGAGTCTTGCCCCCTCCCCCGACCCTCTCCCCCGGACCTGGACGGGAGGGTTCGCGGGCAGTTGGGTCCAGAACGGCCTCGGCGAGGAAGCCAAAATCGCTGGTTTTACTCATGTGTTGGCCCCATTTTGACCACTTGGGGGGGCGAGGGTAATTAGGGACCCCACCTTGTTTGATCGATCTCCACCGAGAGAGATGGCCCCATGAGCGCTCCCAATGCTCCCAAGGGTGCGCCAAGAAGGCCCCAAGAGGTGGCCAGGAGGCCTCAAGGGACCCCTTAAGAGGCCCCCAGGATGTTCCCAAGAAACTCCCAAGAAACCCCCCAATAGGCCCCAAGAGGCCCCCCAGAGACACCCAAAACGCTCCAAGAGGCCCCGGCGAGAATGCCAAAACCAGCGAATGTGCAAAAAGGTAGTTGGCCACATGTTGGCCTCCCGGGGTGAAGGGGCACGAATTAATCTGATTCCGAAAACGTTTGGGGGAGCCCAAGATGACCTCCGAGATGATTCAAGATATCCCAAGATGCCTCAAGATGGTTCCCAAACTGCTCCAAGAGGCCCCAAGACCGCTCCAAGACGGCTCCAGGTGGCCAAAGAGCCCCCCCAGGAGGCCCCGAAGAGGCAGAACAACATCAAAACCGAAGGAAGATCTATGTGTTTGGCTTTCTCGCCATCTCGGTTCCGATGGCCATCCGATGCTTCCAAGAGGGCTCAAGATGTTTCCAAGATGCTTCCAAGATGCTTCCAAGAGGGCTCAAGATGCTTCCAAAGTGCCTCAAAAAATGCTTCCAAGATGCCCCAAGAGGGCTCCAAGAGAGGCTCAAGATAACCCCGAGACGGCCCCAAGAGCGCCCAAGAGCGCCGCAAGAGCGCCCAGGAGGCCCCAGGAGGCCCCAACAGGCGCCCAAGAGGCCTCCAAGAGGCTCAACAAAAAACAAGAAGCACCACAAAACTCTCCGAGGCACCCAAGACGCTCGAAGAGGCGCCCAAGACCGCGAAGAGGCCCTCAAGACGCTCCAAGAGGCCTCCACTGGGGGGCACTTCCTATGTGCGCTGCCTGCCCGCTTCTCTGGCCAAGGCAATTACTCTGTGCATCGTTTCTGGACAGGCTGCTGGTTTTCTTTTGGGTCGCGGCCGCAAGCGAAGGCGCAGGCGGCGTCAGAAGTCGTCCCCGGGCTACGGGCGAAACCAAAATATCCAGCGAGCGCACTCACGGCTGCCAGAGCTGCCGCCGATGGACGCTGGGCGGCGCCGGAAGGCGGGCTGCAGGAGCTGCCAGGTGTGCCAGGCGGCCGAAATGCATCATCCCAGAGGCGAGACCACCAGGAAGACGAAGGAATTGTACCCTGTGGCGCCAGGCGCCAGAGGTAAGCGTGCCACCGAACACGGCGAAGCGCGGGGCTGCGCATGCAGTCCAGCGTACTTGTGTCGCACGCCAACGGTGGCAACCTCAGATGGCTGAAAAGAAAGCTAAACCACTGATGGCTGAAAAGAAAGCTAAACCACTCCTGGGCAATCCACGCAGGGTCGCATCCCACCATTGCAAGCCGCAGCTGCAAACACGGCCAAGCTGTGGCAGTGTCAGAAGACCAAGGGCCAGGAACACGTCAGCATGCTAACTGGGGCTGGCCGACGGGCAAGTCACCGGGACACCAGGGTGCCTCACCAGGATCAAAGAAGCAAGATGGTGGGGTTACTTTTTGGTCAACGGCCACGTGAAGCGGGTCAAAAGGCGTCCAAACTCTAGCCGGGCAACGACTAGGCAGCGGAGAAGCAAGACTGGCGCAGCAAACGGGCGGCAGGCTGGTGGGGTTACTTTTTTGGTTCGCGGCTCCAAGGCGACGGACAGGGAGCGGGCACACCGTCCGGGGCGCGGTACGATGTAAATTGGCCGCAGTGGCGTACGCACATGCCAAAGACAAGATGCCCCTCATTGAGACGCAGGACGGCGTCGGCAGGTGACCGGCCCAGACCTCCCGGCAGGTGGGGAAGCAAAGGCGCGGCGACCGGCAGCGGAACGGGGGGGAGAAGTCGCCCTTGCGGCGCCAACCTCCAGCCGAACCACATTCGGAAGCGAGGCCAAATGAGGGGCGGCGGGGCACTGTAAAGCCGCATGCGCGGATCCGAATGGCCAATGACCAAGCGAAGCCCACGTGCGAGCACCCAGTGACAGGCCTAGACCTCGGAAAAAGAGAGGGGGGAGAGTGCGAGCGCGAGCGACTAACTCAGACTCACTGCGGCACCTCGGGTGAACGGTGGTGCGGCGAAAGAGGCCTGACTCATCAACTGGTGGGGTTACGCAAAGCGTTTAGAATTCTTAAAGCAAGCTGGGAATGACCATGCTGACAAGCTGGCCAATCTGGACCTCGAGCAGCACCCCGGGCCGTCCATGGAGGAAGCGGAGCTTCTCACGAGCAATATCGAGATTGCGCGTGTGGTAGCCAAGTTAGCCGCGAAGCTTCTCACGCCTGGCCGCATCTCGATATGTCGGATGTGCCCTGGGTGAAACCGCAACTGGGTCAGTATCCGTGTCATGTGGTAGTGTTCGGTATGTTGCGGGGGGTCGCGTCTACCCGCCCTCGCGTGTTCCAAGTGTACTAGACCCTCGGGCCTTCGAAAGCTCAGCTCGGAGGCCCTCGCGTCTTGGTGGCGCACTAGAGCTGCGTTCGACCGCTCGGACGGCTCTGTTGTGGCCATATGCACCCGCTGCAATACGTATTATATGGAGGGGGCAGGTCCGAGATTGAAACGAACACCAGGAAATAAAAGAAGCTCTGCCTGCTGCGCTCACTAACCTCAGCATGCAGGGCCGAAAGTTCAGCTGGAACCGAAGCGTTCGAGGTAGACACCCGAGGCTTGAAGATGTCACCTTTCGGCCGAGGGCTTAGACGAACCTCATCCTCCTCCTCGTCCTGTTGAGCCTCCCCCCTCTCAGGAAGAAGAAAGCCCATGCCAGGCCATTCGCAAAGTCGCCTCCGAGCTCCCTGAATACAGAAGCTCCGCAAGGCCCGCAGCTGCGCTGCCGAAGGACAGCCGAGCAAGCAGCGCGCTGTTTCAGACTCGTCTGATTAATTCGCGCGCTGGTCTGGCTAGCCAGCTGGAGCGAGTACTTGTTCTGTCGCTCGCTTGCCGCAGACGCAACAATCTACCTCCTGGCTAGGTGTGGGAGGCGGGGTCGCGGGAATGGCTTTCCCTCCCTTCCTGCTGCTACGCCCGTTCACCCTAGCATGGGGACTCACCGCGCCGATCTCGGGCGGTGGATGGCCGCCTCTGATCGTGCTTGAAAGGAACCGTCGCTGGCAGGGTGGCTCGCACCGCGCGGCGGGCTCAGTAAGGGTGGAATGCCACCCGGTGTGTTTTGGCCGCTCGAAGGTGCTGGGGCTTGCAGAGGTGCCCCTCGTGCTCTTTCGGTACGGCCCCAACTTTTTGGCGGCTGCACTCCTTCTCAGTGAGGGTGTGCCCGTGAGTATACTTTTTTGATGTTGGGACACATCCTCCTCCTCCTCCTCCTCCTCCTCCTCCTCCTCCTCCTCCTCCTCCTCCTCCTCCTCCTACGGATGGTTTGGCGGCATCAAGTTTCGCCCCCCAGAGTTCACCCTGCCCCGCCCCTCTTGGCGGTTAGCTGGCAGGCGATAAGAAGCAGCACACGAAATCCAACGGGCCTGATCCTGATCCTGATCCTGATCCTCCTCTTCCTCCTCCTCCTCTTCCTCCACCTCCTCCTCCTCCTTCTCCTCCTCATCCTCCTCCGATTCCGACTCCTCCGACTCCTCCGACTCCTCCGACTCCTCCGACTCCTCCGACTCCTGCTCCTCCTGCTCCACCTCCTCCTTGTCCTCCTCCTCCGCCTCCTCCTCCTCCTGTTCCTCCTCCCTCCACACCACCGAGAACAGGGCGCGCGAGGGTGTGGGCAGCGGGGGGGAGGCGTTGTTGCAGAACTCCATGGCCTGCGCGCGGGCGGAAGGGCGCCAACGACTGCTCGTCATCACCGTTCCCCTCCTCGCCCGTCCTCACCCGTCCGTCATCCTCATTCCTGCCTTCCTGCTCCTTCTCTATTCTCATAACCTCTCTCCCCCCCTCCCTCGTCATCGCTCGTGCTCCTCCTCCTCATCCTCCTTCTCATCGTCCTCCTCCTCCTCCTCCTCCTTCTCTCCTCCTCCTCCTCCTCCTCCTTCTCCTCCTCCTCTTCCTCCTCCTCCTCCTCCTCTTCCTCCTATGCCTCCCTCGTACACTTTCCTGCCTCCTCCTCCTTCCTCTTCCACCCTCCCTCCCTCCCCCCCGCCTCCACCCCATCCATATCGATTTCATCTATTGTCCTGATTCCTGATCCTCTGCATCATCCACTGCCCCCACCCACCCTCCCGCATGCATCCGCCCTCCGTCCCCTCCATCCCTCCTTTCTCCTCGTATCACCTCCCACCCCCTCCATCCGCAGAACACGGACAACAGTCCCAAGCCAACGTCTTACCTACCTACCCCTCCATCCGTCCTTCAACCCCCTCCTGATTCTCTATCCCGCCCTCCATCCTCCCCCCACTCGCACTCCTCATAGCGCTCCGATGGATTCGTCGTCGTCGTTGTCATCACCACCACCATCCTCATCGTACACACATTCCCCCGCCCGCGTAGTACAATTACGTCACATCATGCAGTGTGACGGTTCCTCTGGTAATATAGCCAGCGCATGTCAAACTCGCCCATACCAAAAACGTGTACCCCTATATACATCGATAGTGAGATCAATCCGCTCTTTCTCTTTCTCTCTCTCTCTTCCCCTCTCTCTCTGCGTCTCTTTCTCTCTCTCTCATTGTTTCTTTCTCTCTCTCTACCGATGTGTGTATATATATATGTATATATAGTTGTACTGGCGAGTGCACATGTTTGTATATGCGAACAAGCATAGCCGAATGTGCATCCGATGGGTGTGTATATCTATATATATATATACACATATCGCCACATTCACAAGCCCATTGCCCGATACTGACGTCAATTGTATTCGAGCCTTGTTACATACATCCCACGATATGTCGGGCCATGTAGGTCATCACGCTGACCATTGATGGAAATGACACAACCGTGAGCGACATATCGTGGCCTTCGAGTTGGCGATATAAGTAATTGCTTCTGCTGGTGACAATCTGAAAACGCAGCCCCGCGATACATTCTACCGATTCAAATGAGCGGTGTGAATGATGCGTTGGACTCCTACCTGGTCAACGAAATCGATTACGAAACCAACTCCTGGCCTGACGTTTGCCAAACCATGGTATTTCCCAAAAGTTTCATCCGGATACCGAGGTATCGCCGGATATGGTTTACATTATTTTCTTGCGCAAGGTGTCTAGAGCTTCGACGATCTTACTTCAGCACGGCACCGGTCGATGCAGCCCCTAGGCCCCCACCTCCCAGCGCGCCCAATCCGGATCCACTCTCCAAAGCAGCCATGCCGAAGCAGCCCCTCGGCCCTCCGCATCCCTCAACCACCAGCCAGCGCAGCCAACCCGCCAGCCAGCGCGCCCCCTCTGCACCAGTCCCGCCAGCCAACGCGCCCGCTCCACCCCGACCTTTAGCGGCACGGAACCGACCAGCCAGCGCGCCCCGTCCGCCCCGACCGCTTCATTTCGGCACGGCACTGGTCCTACCAGTCAGCACGCCCCCCCCGCCCCGACCGCTTGATTTCGGCACGGCACCAGTCCCGCCAGCCACCGTGCCCTCTCCGCCCCGACCGCTTCATTTCGGCACGGCACTGGCCCCACCAGCCAACGCCCCTCACCCACCAGCCAGCTCAGCCAGCCCACCAGCCAGCGCCCCCACCCCCGCACCCCCCGCGCAGCCAGCCCTCCGCCTCGACCCAAGCGCGTCCCTCTCCGCCCCGACCGCTCTACCCCCCCCATTGCACCCCCAGCGCAGACAGCCCCTCCGCCTCGACACCAGCGCGGGTCCTCCGCCCCGACCGCTTTATTTCGGCACGGCACCAAGCCCACCAGCCAGCGCGCCCCCTCCGCCCCGACCGCTTGATTTCGGCACGGCACTTGTCCCACCAGCCAGAGCACTTCCCACGACCCGACCAGTTCATTTTTGCACGGCGCACCCCCCCTCCCCCACCTGACAGCGCGCCCCATCCGCCCCGACTTTTTTCTTTCGGCACGGCCCCCTCCGCCCTGGCCAGCTCAGCCAGCCCACCAGCCAACGCGCCCCCCCCTTATACCCTCCCCGCAACCAGCCCATCCGCCTCGACTCTTTCATTTCGACACGGCACCGGTCTCCCCCCATCCCTGCGCCCTTTTCCGCCCCGACGAGTTCATTATCTTGCGCAATGTTTCGAAAACTCCGACCTCTACATTTCGGAACGGACCTGGTCGTTCCCCCACCCACTTTTTCAAGCCGCCCGCGCACCCCTTCCGCCCTGACCCTTGTATTCCGGCACGGCGCCAGTCCGCCCTCGGCCCCCTTCCGCAGCTAGCCCGCATCTCCCTCCCTCCTCGCCAGCCAGCGCGCCACCTCCGCCCCGACCCCTTTATTCCTGAACGGCACAGGCGCCGCGCCCGTCCCCTTCCACCCTCCGCGGCCAGTTCACTTTCCCCTCCCCCATCCGCCAGAACGCCCTCCCCGCCTGGACCGATTTTTTTTGGCACGGCACCGGCGCCTCGCCCGCTCCCCTCTTCCCTCTTCCCCCACCAGCCAACGCGCCCTCCTCCGCCGCCGCCAGCGAGCTGTCTCCGCCACGGCCACTTCCTTCCTGCACGGCGCCAGTCCCCTTCCGCCCCCCTCCGCAGCAGCCAGCCCACCTCCCCCCCCCCGCCAGCCAACATGCCCTGGCACGGTTTTGGCGCCGCGCCCGCCCACCCCATTTCTGCAACCAGCCCACCTCCTCTCCCCCACAAGCCCGCGCGCCCCCTCCGCCCCGACCCTTTTATTTCAGCGCGGCACCAGCACCGCGCCCGCCACCCCCCCCCGCGGCCAGCCCACCTCCTTCTCCTTTACCGCCAACCAAAACGCCCCCTCCGCCCCGACCACTATCTTCGGCACTGCACCAGCACGGCGCCCTCCCCCCTCCCCCCGTAGTCAGCCAACCTCTCCTCCTCCTCCCACCAGCAAACGCGCCCCCTCCACCCCAGCCCACGTCCTCCGCGCCAGCCCACGCCCCCCCTGCGCCCCCACCGGTAACAATATTTCAGCACGGCGCGAGCACCGCGCCACTTGCACCCCCACGGCCAGCTCAGCTCCTTCCCCGCCTACCAGCCAACGCGCCCCCTCTGCCCCACCCTTTTAGATTGAGTTCGGCGCGACAGTGGCACCGCGCCCCCCCTTGCGCCCCCACGGCCAGCCCACACCCTCGCCCGCCAGCCAGCGCGCACCTCCGCCCCGACATTTTTACTTCGTCACGCCACCGGCGCGGCGCCCTCCCCTCCCTTCCCCCCCCCCCACAGGTAAGCAACCCCCTCTTCGCCAACCAGCCAGCGCGCCCCTTCCGCCCAGACCGCTGTATTTCGGCACACCAGTGGCGCTGCGCCCTCGCCCCCCCCCCCCCCGCAGCCAGCCAAGCTCCTCCCCGCCCACCAGCCAGCACGCTTCCTGCGCCCCGACGTTTCCGTTCCGGCACAGCACAGGCGCCGCGCCCCTTCCCCCCCCCCCCCACGGCCAGCCCAGCTCCTCCCCGCCCGCTAGCCAGCGGGCTCCGCCGTCCCGCCCTGCAGACCCCTGCTGCTCCCTCCCTATATTCCCCATCCTTGTCTACTGACTCCGTTTCCCGCTCCTGTCGCTCCCCTGTCCTCCTCGCCATCCTCCCTCCTCGTCCTCCCTCCTCCATTCTCTGTCTCCTCGTCCTCGTTCTCCCGTGTCCTTCACTTCTCTCAGTCGTCGTTCGCTTCCCCCGCTTTCGGCCCCTCATTAGCCTCCCCCTTTTCCTCCTCCGTCTCCTCTTTCTCGTCCTCCATCTCCCCTCCCCCTCCTCCTCCTCCTCCTCCTCCTCCTCCTCCTCCTCCTCTCCTCATCTCATCATCATCATCATCATCATCATCATCATCATCATCATCATCATCATCATCATCATCATCATCATCAGCAGCAGCAGCAGCAGCAGCAGCAGCATCATCATCATCATCATCATCATCATCATCATCATCATCATCATCATCCTCTCATTCGTATGATTAACGTCGGATTATGAGTCGTATTAATAATACGGTTTGCATGACGTTTCGTAGTAATAGTCGTATGATTAGTATCATGTTCCTTCTTATTGTCTGTTTAGTAATATGAGTCGCATTGGTATGCTTAGTAGTGCGATGCGTGTTCGATGTTAATTATTATGATGCTAGTGTTAGCATTTGCATAAGTATCAGTATGATTATTGGTTTTACTAATATGAGCAGTCTTCTGTAAACCTTAGTATTCGTACTCCTCTTCCTCCTCTTCCTCCTCTTCCTCCTCATCCTCCTTCTCCTCATCCTCCTCCTCCTCCTCCTCCTCCCCCTCCACCGCCTGCTCCTCCTGGCCTCCGTCTCCGCCTTCGCCGCCTCCTCCTCCTCCTCCTCCTCCTCCTCCTCCTCCTCCTCCTTCTCCTCCTCCTCCTCCTCCTCCTCCTCCTCCTCCTCCCTCTCCTTGACGTGCGAGAGCCATGGCACGCGAGCCACTTGTTTCGTTTGGTTTCATTGGGTCAATGTCTGGGGTTCTGGTTCAAATAATGTTTCGTTAATATGGCGTTGGCATCCGCCTGGGCAACCGTTGGTAAAAGCCTTCCATCGGAGGCTCATTGCGCGACACCATGCGGGTAGAGTGCAGTCAACAGAACACCTTCACTGACTCCCCCCCCGAAATGCTCCTGAACCCGAGGGAGCAGCAAACCAGCCTCCCGACGATGAGAAGGCTCCCGCCGAATACCTCATAACTCATTACTCAGGAATGGAGCCTTCGTCTCGGCATCGTCTCTGGAGGGCGTCCGCGCGGCCCTAGGAGGACCCGAAAAGATCCCAGCAAAGGCCACGGAAGGGCTCAAAGAAATGCATATAAACCGCCTCAGCGTGTACCCCTAGCCCAGCGCCCAGCGCGACACAGCATAGCCCAGGGCCAACCCCAGGAATCCGCGCGGACCTCTGAAAATATGTGATCAGTGATGCGTCTCCCCTTGGAAGGGAAGAGAATGTGCGTGTTCGACCACGGAGCCTCCTACCTTCCCAGGTCGACTTGAGTCGAACTTGAGTAGAATTGAGTCGAGCTGCAATTGAAATAATGCCGAACTAGATTCGAAACCGAAATGATCCGTTAGGTGGTCCACAGGGAGGTCCCCCAAACGATTATCTAACGGAGGAGACCAACGAAGATCCAAGAAACCCGCGCGGGCCATCGAAAGCTTGTCGAGAATAGAGCTGTGCTTCTTCGAGCGAAGGCACCAAGCAGAGGACTTTGCCAACGAATCGTCCCGAATCGAATCGAAATCGGATCGCCGCGCCAGGCTCTGGGTGGACCCAGCCGATTCCGATGAACCGAACCGAATCGAATCCGAATCTCGGCCCCAGCTGGGACGAACCGAATCGAATCGCACCGAATCGAACCGAACCGAAATCCCCCAGGGAGGTCCCCAAAACGAGAGGACGAGGAGGGAGAGAGGAAGGACGCGGCTGGAAGGCTCCGCGATGCCCGCGGGCTCCCAGGACTCAGTTCCGCTGGATGAAGTGCAGCAGCGCCGTGGAGTTCGTGCCTCGAGAAGAGCAATGCAGGAGGGAAGTGACGACGACCACCGCCACCGCGACGACGACCACCATAAGCAAGACTGGGAGGGGGGGGCATACTCTGAATTGTTCAATGCCCAAGGAGAACAAAACAAATGCATACACATGAACGTTCGGAGTTTCGCGCGGATCCCTGGGATCGGCGCTGGAGGCGCGGATCCAAGAAATCCGCTCGGAGCTCCCAAAGTGTATGTCTATGTAGTTTCCTCGTCCAGTTCAGTAAGCGTGGGGGGTTGGGGGGTTGGGATCGCGTGGGGGGTGAGGGCGTGCTTCCCTCTCGGGGCGTGGGGGGTGAATTGCGCTCGATGGTGAGTTCGGTGCGCACGGGGGGATGCTGATTGAACAACTTGGAGCACAGATCCACCGCCAGGGGATGCAGTGACCTGAGAACCAGTGCAGAGGAAGATGTGGATACATGTTGACCCCGAGGGGGCCCGAGTATGTCCACATCCGTCGGACCCCGAGGTCCAGGAAGATCGGTCTCCCAGCCTCGGAACGAGGACGACGACGAGGACGAGGGGCGCGGCGGCGACAATGACGACGGCGACGGTGGCGGTGGCGGCGGCGGCGCGACGGCGAAGACGACGACCACCACCACCACAGCGGCGACGGCGACGACGCTGAGGGATCCGCCGCCTCTCGCCAGCCTCGGCGCGGCCACCCAGCGCACGCCGCCGATCGGCGGGCGCGACCCGCCCGCCAACAGTGGGCCCGCGACAACGTGGGCGCGCGCGCCCGCGGCCGCGGCCGCCAGCGCGCCCCAGAGGCAGAATGTGCTGCTGGCAGAAGAAGAAAGGTCGGCATGAGCATGATTCGGAGGTCCGCCCAGGCATCTCGGATCGGCGCTGGCCCCCCTGAGCGCGCGCCTCCGGCGCGGCAGGGAGGGGGCACCAGCGCGGGCCTCCGAAATCTTCGGCTCGTGCCTTGGAAGCGGCCAGGGGGGCCTGCTCTTGATAGGCCTGAAAAAACGGTCAAAAAGGAGGAGACGAGTGCAAATCTGCTTCAAATCGGTCCACCGATCCCTCTAGGATGGCCTCTGGGATCGAAACTGACAAGCTTTTCGAGCTGCCTCCAGCCGTGACGACGAGGGGGCCCCTTTTTGCTGGCCAGAACCAATGCAGGGCCACCTCAGACAATACGCAAATCCCCTTCGTCATGAGTTTGTAACATCGTCGACCCCCCGAGGCCTCAATCCATTCCCCTGGACCGGTCTTTCATCCCGAGTCGTTTTGGGCAGTCCTGGAGGGGGGCCCAGCAGGCCGAAAATTGGCAAAACGCTTCCCTCATGCTTGTCCACGACGCGAGCATGTCAGGAGATCCAATGCTGGGCACTCTCAGCCCCCTCGCCGGTTCCAACTTGTGCGGCCTTCCTTCTCCGAGCTGGGGCCGCATACCACCACTTCCGCGGCCGCGAGCCGCGCCAGGTCGGCGCCTGGATCCCGGGCCTGCGAGAGGGGGGCTCTGACTGCGAGCTGCTGGGCTGGTGGGCCAAGGCTGGAACGTTCCTTGATCTCCGGCGATATGTTTGTTCAACCTGTGGTTCTTTATAAATATCGACCGTCGGGGGCCGTTTTCGGGCCTGGGGTCCACCACAAACAAATCCGGGGCGAAAACAGTGGCCCTTTGGACGGGGTCGAAACCTCTGGGGCCGCGCATTGAAAAAATCAGATCGGCGGATGTCTGAATTAGCAAGGGCAGCTATGTTCGCGCTGCGCGAAGCGCGAAAGCCGAAAAGACTCGAGCGCGCCGCCCTCCCAAGAGAGAAGAGAAGATGAGGATGAGGAACCGAGAACTGCGAACCGCGAATCCCGCCAGCCTTTTAGGGCGTGAGTGGTTATGCGAGTGTCCTCTTCCGTATTCCCTCTCCCCTTTCAGGGAGGGGTTCATCATTGTTGCTTGTTTATATACACCCCCCCCCAAGCGACTGGCAGCCAATCAGGAACCATGAGGACCCCGTGCTCCCCCCCACCATCCATGTCAAAAACTATACACACAAAAACAAAACAAAGTACACTTTGGGACAAAGTCTTGAGTCATCTTCGTGAGACTCGCGAGCACTTTGTATTGTTTTTGACCGGGACAGCGGGGGTGTCAGCATATTGCCTGCTGCGCGCGGGGCTACCATCCCTAAGAACAAAAAACAAAACAAAATGCACATCGCGGCTAAATCTGGATCATGCGCGGCCACCCCGCGATCACTGTCAAGTGGTTTTCGACAGGGACGGCGGGAGTGGTGGCGTATAGTTTGCTGTGCGCAGGCCCACCAGACACAACGACGGGCACTGGTTCTCGACAAGGACAATGGGGGTGGGCATGGTTCCCGATGTGTGCTGTCACGTGCGCAAGCGCGCCTGCCACACTCTGCACGTGGCCCGAACGTGGCGCACCTGCCGCGGCAGGAGGGTGCGGCACATCTGGCGCACGCGGAGCACGTAGCGCATCTGGCGCACCAGGCGTGCCTGGCACGCTCGGGCCCCAGGGGTGCCTGGCGCGCGTGGCACGCCTGGCACGCGTGGCGCACCTGGCACGCGTGGCGCACCTCGCCCCAGCGTCGCGCACATGGTGTCGGTTTCACTAGCTGTCCATCCAACGACGACCGCTGATCATGCTCAGGTTCGGGTGTTACTTCTGTGTTGGGAGGGCGGGTGGGAGTGGGCTACGCGGCTTGCTACCTAGGGTGTGTCTTGATCACTGTTCTCTATTAGTAAACACCCCCCCCCCAGGCGACTGGGGGCCAACCAGGGTCCATGACGACACCCCCTCTGCATTCCTTGTACAAAAAACAATGCAAACCACACTCTGCCTCCAAATTCGGAACATGCGCAGCCAACCCGATGCGCCCCCCCCCACCATCCTTGTCAAAGAACAACAAATAGTACACTTGGCGGCGGCGGAGGCGTCTGCGGCGTCTGCGGCGGCTGCGGCAGCTGCGGCGGCGGCGGCTGCGGCGGCGGCGGCGGCGGCGGCGGCGGCGGCGGCGGTGGCGGTGGCGGCAGCGGCTGCGGCGGCGGTTTGGCAGCGGCGGGCGGCGGCGGCGGCGGCGGCGGCGGCGGCGGCTGACGGCGGCGGCGGCGGCGGCGGCGGCGGCGGCAGGCGGCGGCGGTGGGCAGCGGCGGCGGCGGCGGCGGCGGCGGCGGCGGCGGCGGATTGGCCCCCAGTAGCTGCCAATCCAAAGACGAGTGCTGAATATGCTCAGGCTCGGGCCAGACTCGGGTGCTACGTATGTGTCGGGAGGGCGGGTGGGATTGAGCGAGACGGCTTACGGGCGGGGACGGGGTCTTGACCCTTCCCCTACCCTCTACCCCCGGGTCTGGAGGGGGGGGCTCGGCGAAAAGGCCAACATCATTGATTGCACCAAGTTTTGACAGCACGTTGGCCTCCTGAGGGGAGGGACTTTAATTGAGTACGGCCCGTGAAGATGTCCAGAGGTGCCCAAGAGGCCCCAAGAAGCACCAAAGAGGCCCCCACGATGCCCCCAAGAGGCTCCCAAGAGACCCCAAAGACGCCCGAGAGGCTCCCCAAGCGGCCAATCATTGATGTCATACGGTTTGGAATGTTGGCACTCTTGGGGGGAGGGGCCCTAATTAAGGGCTCCCCCCTGTGGTCGATGTCCTCCTAGACGGCCCCAAGATGGCCCCCGAGGCGCCCATGAGTGCCCCAAGACGGCCCCAAGAGGAGACCAGAGGCCCCCAAGGGGCCTCCAATTTGCCCCCAAGATGCCCCAAAGAGGCTGCATGAGGCCACCCCGAGGCACTCAAGACGCCTGAAGAGGCCCACTGGGCTGCCAAGAGACCCCCGAGACTCCCCGAGAGGACCCCAAGAAGCTCTCAAAAGAAATCCGAAGGACATCGTTCCTAGCCCTTCGTTCAACTGCATTCCCCTCCACATCCCTGATCAGGGTAACTCGTCTGGGCACCGTTTCTGGATGGGCCGGTAGGGCTACTTTTTTGATTCGCGGCCCGCAAGGAGAAGTCCAGAGGGCGGTATGACAGAGGCTGGGGCACAGCGACAGATAATTGGCGCGAGACCGCGCAGAGTGCACCTGCAGATAATTAGAAAGAGGCGGCCACGGTTCAGCCCGCGGGTGGGGGCGAACCGAACGCGAACCCACCCGCTGAGCGTGTGCCAGCAGAAGAGGACAACCGCGATGGGGACAGCCGAAGCGATGCTGCCATCACGCGGACCCCAAAACCGCTGAGCGTGTGCCAGCAGAGGGGGACAACCGGGTGCAGGCGGAAACAAGTCGGACCCGCAGGTGGAGTACCGACTGCCAGGGAGGCGCGACGAGAGAAGGGCAGCACAACCTAGGGGGAAGCGTGCCGGATCCACTCACTAGTCACCCAGTGCGTGAGCGCCAGCGTGTACGCGGGCCACACAAGCGACCGAGGGGGGTCGGGCCAGTGAGCAAACTTCACAAATGGCAGATGACGCAGGAGGAAGGCCTTCAGCCAGTGCCTCTGCCACACGGCCCGCTCTCCCAATGAAGGCCTGGGTGGGGTTATTTCAGCCGACCACAGGCGAGGGCGCCCGCGGGGGCCGCAGGTACCATGGCAGTGTGGCGCCTCTGCTCCCAGGAGGCACAAACTGTGGCCAGAGCCAACATCTAGCTCAGACGGCAGGGCGGTGCCGTAGGCCGTCGACCCTGTCCGCCGCGGGCCGGCAAGCGGCCAAACCGTGAGTCCATATGTCGGCCGACCGCACTTGCTACACGCCCATGTGTATGGGGGTCAGAAGTGGTAGTCGCTCCTGCGAGCGACGACGTGGAAGTCACTGCGAGTTGCCGACTCCAAAGGATGGGGCACATGGAGGGGCCGCGGCCAGCGTCCGATGCGTCCCGGCCCGCACACGGCACGGGCAAAGTGACTGGGTGGAGCGTGCCGAGAAGTGGGGAGAAAACGCCTTCAGCGAGCCTGCTCGGTGCTCCACGGGCCGTCAATGCGGCCAAACCGACGACGGGACTATTTCAGCCGGCCGTACGGGCTAAAGGCCCACGAAAACGTAGGAATTATCGCGGTGGTGGGGGGTGTACCTCAACCCCAAGAGGTAACATCAGTCTGCCCCCGCGGCCCACCGCTTCGGTGAAACACGCCCTGTCGCTGGCTGTGCCGACAGGTGTGGCCGCTTAGTGGGAACCCAGTGGCCATGGGGCCCGCCGCGACTGGTTTTGCCGGTGCGCGGGGGGGCCAGCGATAGCCGCTCCACTGTGGCGCCGAGGAAGGGGGGTTAGCAGCCGATAGCCGCAGGTCTTGAGTGTAGAAGCAGTGGCGACGAGGAAGGGGGGTAGCAGCCGATAGCCGCAGGACAACTGTAAGCGAGTGGCGACGAGGAGTGGGGAGATGCAGCCGATAGCCGCGGAACTGGACAGTGAAGCAAGAGGTGGGGGAGAGCGGCCAGAGCCGCAGGACATAGTCCGAAGTGGGACCGTCCTAGGGGGAAGACAATCCCACGGTATACGGGCGCGGCAAGTCTTCCGCGAAGGGGGTCACTCGTTGTCCCGGGAGCCCAACGCCGTGCGCCTTGGAGGCTTTGGGTTGTGTCGGCCCTGCCCTGGTCGGGGGGGCCCTGCCAGGCCATCTGCCGGGCTACCAGCGCGCGAGTTCCCTTCCTCGCTGCCGCTTGTCAGCTTATTGCTCGTCACTTTTCGGGGCGGTCCTCTTCTCCCTGCTTCCCCACGCAGCGCCCCTCCATGAACCGGTAGGGTTACGCGAAACGTCTAGAATCACTGTGCGTCCTCGTGGCGTCCCCTATGTAAGGGGAGGGTCAGCTCAGGGGGGGAACATCGAGGTGGAATTGGTGATACTTCGCAGATTGATCGGCGATAGGTTGATTGCGCCTGTGGGGCAGAGAGCGACCTCCATCGAAGTGCCGCCGAGGGGCATGTGCTTAGGGGCAGGCGCTCTGGCGGGCAACTGAAATCGCATCGAGGGGCAACAGGGCTGCTATGTTCGCGCTGCGCCAAGCGCGAATAAGTTTGCGCTCTCGCGCCGCCCACCCCCTGGGAAGAAGAGGGCCGCCGATTGCGAATCCGCCCAGTCCAAGGTGGGGGAGGGCTACCGAGCCTTCTGGGCGATCAATGGGCGATTGTGGGTCGATGCATCCCCCCTGAGGCTATCTTCCCCGAACGTTGCCCCTGCAAGAACGAGGGTTGAGCGTGGCCAGGACCGGTGCGGCCGGCGCGGCCCTGGCCGCGCCCATGAACTGTGCTCTGGGTTGGCGTGCGTAAGGATAAACCAGGAGAGGGCCGTGGATGTGCTCGCCATCGACGGACGCAGCTGGACTTCTTAGCAGTTGTCGCTCACAGCCTCTGGGTGCCGATGCGAGCCGCCGTCGCGCACACACTCTGCGTGCCGACGCGTTTCGTCACGCACCACCCTCTGCGTACCGATTGGCGTCGGCACGCAGACCCTGTTGCGCTGCTGCGAGTCCACACCACCATCGCTACAGCCCGACTGTATTCGCCGGTGGCGCACCCGGCCAGGGCTGCTCGCGGTCTTTGGGGGAAGCCAAAAGATACCCATACTGCGACTCCGCGAACCTCTCCCAGGGTGCGCTCTGACCAGGACTTCGAGGCGAGTCCAGCCGTGTCGACGAGGGAAGGGTATCGATACCTGCATCTTGACCTTCTGTCGGTCTGGAGATGGTGCCCCCCCACAAGGGGCCCCCGGGTCGTCGTCCCAGAACACGGACACGGGCGACGCCAGCAGGTGCTCGTGGAGCAGGCGGGCGAGCTCCTCTGGCGGCGCCCACACGTGGGTGGCGCCTGGAGGGAAGGCTTCTAAGAAGGCGGGGGGCTTCGGAGAAGGCAGGAACCGTCTTAGAAAGGCCCTGAAGGCTCCCAGAGGCGTTCTTAGAAGACGGCAGGCCTTCTAGGAAGCCTCCTGCCTTCTTAGACGGCGGCCCCCTCGCGCCAGCTCCTTCCCAGGCATCCTACAATGTAAGGATTTCATCCATGCGCAGCCCCAAAGGTGCCAACCCCTCACCAGGGGTGGGTTCTTTGACCTGGATCCGTCTCTGACGTCTCGGGGGCCCGATAACGGGCCCCAGAGGCCATAATCTGGGAAAAACGCGAGGATACAACAGAAAACGCATCGTCGGAGGAATGGATTGTGAGCGCCGCCGGCTCCTGCACCACGCGCCTGCACACGCCCACGAAGGGCGCGTCCGAGCCCCGCGCCGAGGCGCTGATCAGGTCCACGCGGTCGCCCCTGCCGCATGCCGCCGTTTATTGGGTGGGGCCGGAGCAAGTGGGGTCGAAAGATCGCACAGCATCTCCGCCACATTGGCGACTTTGCGGTGCCCATAGCCCAGATATCCGTCGATATGATGTGCCGTTACGGGATTTGTCGATGAGTTCGGCCAGTGCCGCGTGTTTCGGGCTCAGGGGCCATCAAACATGTATCCGGGGACTACCCCAGCACACTGCGAATGCCAACGTCGAGCGAACCAGCGCAGGATTCCCTCATCGATTTGTCTGAGTGTGCTTTCTCTCAATGCCCGACAGCTGTCTCGAGCCGCTGGACCTTTGGGATCTGCTCCTACCATAGTTGGGCGGCCTGGACCCATGGCGGTGAGGAAGAGGTTGGGAGGCAACTCCTGAGAGGATTTCGTGGGAAAGACTGGGGGCTTCTCAGCCCGAGAAAATTGAATGAGAAATACTACATAAACTTCAAAAGTCCGCGCGGACTTCTTGGATCGGCGCTGGATCCCACTCCCTGGCGCGCCCCGCGCGACAGGGGTGGCGCCAGAGGCGCGGGCAGGGGGGCCAGCGCCGAGCCGAGAATTCCGCGCGGGCCTTGTTTTCGGCGAGTGCACGTCGGTCCGAAGGGGCAGGTAGAAACATGAAGTAGGAAGGCGTTGGGAGTAGATTGCGCTTCCGCCCGCACCTTGAAGAGGAGGGAGGGAAAAACGCTCGACTCTTGAAGTAGGAAAGCGCCAAAAACAGGTTGGGATCTGGGAATCCAGATATCCCTCCTTTCAACGACTGGCGAATGAATGTACGGCTTCCCCTCCCGCAGGGCCTGCGAACCACCCGCCGGTACGCGGAAAAGGGCAGCAGGCCCCACTCTAGGCCGCCCTGCCCCAAGGCGTCGCCGCACCTCGGCGTCGCGCACAAGCGGCCGTCTTCGACCGACCGTGACAATCCTCAGAACCTGTGTTAAAAAAGCACCGCGTGCTCGTCCACGACGCCAGGCGGCGTAATGAGGGCCGAGACAAGCGGCGTGCTAACGGCGGAGCTGAGCGGGGCAAACGCACATTGGGCTTACAGACGTTCTGAGGAACATCGACAAGAGGGCGGCGGAGGGCCTTATTGCCTGACCCTCCAGGGTGCTAAGAAAAGAAAAGAGAGAGAGAGAGAGAGAGAGAGAGAGAGCGTGTTCCACCGCCGCTTTACTGTGGAAAATTCCCCCCCCCCCCCTCTTCCTCCGGAGCCCGAGGGTACCCCCCCCCCCCCCCCGAAAATCCCCCCCTGCTGAACCCCCCTCCCCTCCCCCTCCCGCCCCCCCCCCCCCCCCCGTACCCCCCCCCCCCTCCCCCTCGAAAACCGAGGGGGTCACTACCGGTTCGAACCCCCCCTCGAAAACCGGAAGGGGGTCACTACCGGCTCGAACCCCCCCCCCCCCTCTCACCGCCAGGAAACGACTCCTGGTCCCTACCACCGTCCGCACCACATCGCCCACTGTTGTTCCCAGCACCACTGTCCTCACCACCACTGTCCCCACTGGTTCCACCACCGTCCCTACTGTCCCCACCAGTGCCCCAACCACTGTCGCACTGTCCCCACTGTCCCTACCACTGTTCCCATTCCCACCACGGTTCCACTCTCCCCACTTTCTTCACAGCCCCAACCACTGCCCGACTACCCCCACTGTCCCCACTGTACCACTGACTCCTCCGCTGTCCCATTGAGCTGTCCCACTGTTCCCACCACTGTCCCCACTGTCCCCACCACTGTCCCCACTGTACCACTGTCCCATTGTCCCACCGCTGTCCTCGCCACCGCCTTCACCACTGTCCCCATCACCACTGTACCCTCCACTGTCCCACTGTTTCCACCACATGCCCACTGTCCCCACACCACTGTCCCCACCACCACCGTCCCCACCACTGTCCCGCTGTCCGCACCGTTCCCACCATTGTCCTCACCACTGTCCCCACCACTATCGTCCCCACCACTGTCCCACTGTCCCCACCACTGTCCCGCTGTCCCCTCACCACTATCCCCACCACCACCGTCCCCACCACTGTCCGCACCCCCCCCCCGGCCCGGTTTTCGAGGACGGGGGGGGGGGGTCGAACCAGTAGTGACCCCCCTCCGGTTTTCGAGGGGGGAGGGGGTTCGAACCAGTAGTGACCCCCCCCCTTTTCATGATGGACTGGGGGGGGGGGAGAGCGGTTCGAACAGGTAATGACCCCCCCCCGGTTTTCCGGAGGGGGGGGGGGTTCAAACCGGTAGTGACCCCCCCTGGTTTTCCGCCAGCATGGTAGAACACGCCGTTTCTAAGAAGAAGAGGAAGAAGAAGACGAAGAACTCTCCCATTGCGGACGAAGGCCCTGAACAGCCCTACATGAGCCACCGATTTCGGGGGTGGGAAAAACTTCTCTCCATATATATATATATATAGAGAGAGAGAGAGAGAGAGAGAGAGAGAAAAAAAAAAAAAAAAAAAAAAAAAAAAAAAAAAAAAAAAAAAAAAAAAAAAAAAAAAAAAAAAAAAAAAACTGGACTGCTCCAAATCGCGAGCGGAATTTGAATTCGAAGGTCCTGGTGCCATTCGTCAATCAGCTATCCTGGAAGGTGAGGGTTAGAAGGCAGGTGGCCCCTTAGAATAGAGGAACAGAACACCGCATACGTAAACTGTCAGAGGTCCGCGCGGACTTCTCGGACCAGAGTCCTTTCCCCTGGGCTGGCTTTTCATCCCGAATTGATGTGTGACGGCCCCAGGGTCCAGCGAGGGCCCCTGGAGGGCGAAAGCAGCGAAAAACCTTCGTCCTGTTTTTGTTCAAGACGTCGGAGATCCGGGTTCTCGCTCTGGGGACCTTCCTGGAGCCACTCGCTCCACTCATGTGTCGATGCTGCGCCGAACGTCCGTCGACTTCAGTCGAACTTGAATCGAGCTAGAACCGACCTTTTCAGTCGAACTAGATTAGAGTCGAAGAGATCCGGTAATTAGGTGGGTCCCAAGAAGGTTCCTGTAACAAGCATCTAATTTGGAGCACGGCGCCACGAGCAAACTCCTACCGCGGCGCACGGCAAAGAGGCGACCGTGAAGACGGCGCAGACGGCTACAATTTGGCAAGAAACGCAATAGGTCCTGAGGAAAACGAGTCATGGACATAAGTAGCTTCCCCCCAGGACCACCGCTTGCTCATGAGCCGCTCTTGGACAGTCTCGAGGCCCGTGGAGGGCCTCCAGAGCCTGAAAAATGGGCCCGAAAGACCTTTGTCACCATTTTTCGATACCGAAGTGGACACGACAAAAATGGGTGCGATGCCCAGCAGAGAACATTGTCCAAAACCGACAGTGGCTGCTGTTTGGCAGGCAACGCCTCTGTCTCAAATGGGCAACGTCCGCGCCGACGCCGACAGCGAGTCTTGTTCAAAGGCCGACTGCGAGCAGGAACTGCTGTGCGTCTTCGTCACCACTCTTTCCATACCCGTGGCGGCCATACCCATGGGTTGTGTACGCCCAGGCACCGCACGTGCGCGGCCACGCGGCGCGTGGCGGGCGGGCCAGCGCCCCGGGCCCACGCCGGCCAGTGCACGGGCGCGGGGCCTGCCGGGCCGCTGGTGAGGTTGAGCGCCGTGCCGAGCAGGGCGGCGAACCTGTGACCCCCAGCGACGCATTCAATGCATTAAGACAGAAATGCCTCTCTGGGCCGAAGCTGATCGATCCAACGTGAGCTCCGAGACCGATCCCATTTTCCGATTCAATGCTGTCTGATCATGCATCTGATTGGAACCACGTCCGCCTCGCGTCGTGAATCGCCGAACCCGTGGACCACCATCGTTAGAAGGCAAACGTCTGAGAAATCTTCGTGAGAACTGGCCGAATATGAGCCCAAGATTAAACCGGATTAGGACAGATTGAGCGCTATTAAACAGAATTGACGGGATTGTGCGGGATTTGGCTGGTTTCCGACCACGGATATAACAGCACCAATGCGGTGCTGAATTCAAACTTCCAGGAACCAGGAGATGCATCCTCTCTGGAACTGCACACTAGGACGAAAAATATACAATTGTGTGGGCCTCACGGGGTCGGTCAATAAAAACAGGCCCCAAGAATGTCAAGAAACGGCTCAGGATGAAAAGTTAGCCCTGGGGAAAGGGTCGGAGCTTCCGGAGATCCCACATTGAACAGTAAGCCCCAACAGGGTGCGGTGACCTCGGAATCCCAGTCGACATCACCGCCCGGTACGTCGTCACAACGTCCTGGGAGCCTGGAGGCCCAAACACCCGAGACGTCCCCGGAGGACGACCGAAGTCCCCAAAAAGTGCGGTGACCCCGAATACCCACCGACTCACCGTACGATGTGGTCATTGCACCTTTTGGGGTTCCCCGAAACGTCAGGGGAGGCTGAGCGCCGCGCCGATCAGGGCGGCGAATCTGTAGACCCAGACATCTGGCGCCTCGAAAACCCTGAGGTCCTGGCGTCGCAGTTCTTTGACACCAGGCGTGTCTCAAAGCTCGATCCAGCTCAACAACTGCCGCAGAAACTGGAGTCTAAATAGGGGTCCCAAAAGGTGCGGTAATGGACCGTGCGTTGTGGGGGCCCTGGAACCTGGAGGCCCCAGTCGCCCAAGACGACATCGGAGAACAACCCACGTCCCAAAACCATACGGTCACCCTGAATCGCCACTGACTCAGCACACCGTGCGGTCACAACTCCGTTTGGGGGCCACGACCCAAAGTTCTGGCGAAATGTCTCACGATGTTGCATCTTTGTTCGCGATACAGATCCCAGGGAAAGCCGACGCGTCCAAACTGTCGCCATCTTTGGCCTCTGGAGGCCGGCTTCGTGCATCGGGTCCGTCAGAGAGCGGCCGTCGAGAACCGCCCGCTGAGCTCCCGCCACATCGCGCCCGCGCCGGCGCACTCGTGCGGGAACGGCGTCCGGCACCACGCGCACGCCGAGGCCGCCGCCTCAGCCTGAGGGGGGCCGAAAGGGGGGGGCGGCGCATTTGTCCTTGATCTCGCTTTTGGGTGGGGCAGCCTTTCGCAGAGGAAATGTTAGACAGCGTGGGCCCCAAACAGTGTATTTCTAGTATCAGATGTTGTGCAATCTATGTGGTGCAATCGACTACCCTGCACCGCGCTTGACCACCTCCACTGCTCGCGCAAACATCCCACCCTCCCACCCGCAACTTGTTTGGCAAAACTCCTGATGGGGGGGACGGCGGCGCCACCGATGACGACATCGATGATAACATCCTCACTGCCGATGCTCGTCACCGTGAGTCGATGATGAAGGTGAGCATATCGACGATACTCGGACGTGCGCGATGACAAGATGACGTCGGCGACGACGACGACGCCGACGTCGACGACGACGAAGACGACGACGACGCCGACGCCGACGACGACGACGAAGACGACGACGTCGCCAACGAAGACGACGACGAGGGAGGAGGGAGGACGACGACGGCGACAACGACGACAACGACGACAACGACGAGGGAGGAGGGAGGACGGCGACGACGCGAACGACGAAGAAGGAGGAAGGACGGCGACGCCGACGCGACAACGACGAGGGAGGAGGGAAGACGACGACGACAACGACGACGACGACGACAACGACGACGACGGCGACGAAATAGGAGGGACGACGACGAGACGCCGACGACGGACGACGACGACGACGACGACGAGGGAGGAGGAGGAAGCACGACCACGGCGACAACGACGACGGAAACGACCACGACACCAAAAAGGACGACGACGACGAACACGAGGAAAGACAGAGGACGACGTAGGCGACAACGACGACGACGACGCGGGAGGACGGAGGACGGCGACGACGACGACGCAAGAGCGCGCGCGCACGCTGTTGTTGAAAATCCGTGTTGCGAAACCTTGTGTTTTTGTAGGTCTTTGGACACACGATGTTGAATTCCTTCCGAAGCCGATGGGTTTTGAAGGATTTCGGCATACGCGCGCGACGACGCGCGCGTCTGCACTTCGTCCCATTTTTTGCAGAGGGTTCTCGCGACGGCACACGCGCAAGGGCGTTCGACAGATTTCGGCATGCGCGCGCGAAGCCCGTTTGGTAACATTTTTGTGAAAATCTTGAAACACCTATGGTTCTCCTAAGATTCCGCAAGAGCTCGCGCGTAAGCTTTTTTAGCAAATGAGTGTTGCAAATCCCTGTGGTTATGTATGTGTTTGGGAACCTCGATTGCGAAATCCTTCCGGCATCGAAGGTTTTGTCGAGGATTTCGGCATGCGCGCGCGACGGCGCGCGCGTGTGCATTTCGTCACATAATTTTGCAAGGGATTCGCGAAAAAGTCGTATGTTAGAACAAAATATGTCCCCGCGTTTTCGTTTTTTACAAGGGAACCTCAGGGGGGTCGATACCGGTTCCCCTGGGACAGTGCAAATTCATATTTAGGATGGACATGTGGTCAGAATCACATATGATTTACATACCCGAAAGGTGGGCGGATAACGCCGGGGGGGGGTAGTAGAGTCTGTTCTCTTTTAGTCAGGAGAATATATGTAACCACTTTTTATGTGGTGCCGTATATGTGGTGCGATGGATGTGCAGTTTACGTTGTGCAATATGTGTGGTCCGATCTACGTGGTGCAATAGATGTAGCAACATGTAGTCAAAATATATGTTGAGCGAATTACGTGGTCACAATATATGTTGAGCACTGGGGTTGTCAACTCCAGTGCTCGCGCAATATTCCCCGACCCGCAACTTGGTTTGCAAAACCCATGCGGCGGAAATTGCGATGACTGCTCGATGCTGACTACCAGATCTCTGCGGCCGAATTGGCGCGCGCAAGCTCAACCGCAAAGCGGCCAACCAGATTAGCACAGCAATCGCGGCCGCGGAGGCGCTGACCGATCGAAACTTCCCAGAGCGTCTCGCTGGCCGCGCTGGCGCGCGGAGTGCCGGTCGCTGACTCGGGCGGGCGCGCTATGATGGTGACGTCGGCAACGGCGGAAAGGATGATAGTAGCGCTGACTTTGACGGTCATGCCGATGCCGACGGCAAGGCCAATGACGGCGACGATGCTGGTCACACCGATGACGGTGATGATGCCCAAGTGTCGCTGATGAAGGGCTTGCTGGAATTTCGACATGAGCGCGCGGCCGACGCGCGCTCGTGGCCAGCATGGTAGCATTTGGCACGGATCGTGCCCCAATGATTTGGACATGCGCGCGCGAGATGCCTGCGTGGTCTCATTTGACGGAAATGTTGAAACACTGTGGTTTTCATACGAACTCGCCAGAGCGCGCACGCAGATTAGTTTGGATCATTGGTGTGAAGGAACACGTCGGGAAACTCCATGTTGAAATCCTTCCGAAACTTAGGTTGCTGAAAGATTTCGATATACGCGCGCGACGACGCGCGTGGACGATGACTCAGTGGTTGCAATGGCTTCTTGGACATTGATGGCATTTGACCAACGAGTGCGCGTGATATTCGATGAACGGTGGGGCATAATCACATGAAAAATGTACAGTCTCAGGGGGTTATAGAATCTACCTTCCCCGGCGGGAAAGGTAGAATCCATAACCCTAAGCTAAAAGGGGAATATATGTGGTGCCAACAAGGCTTTGCAATAAACAGTGTGCAACGTGTGGCGTGCAATGTATGTGGTGCGATGTATGCTGTGCAATCTATGTTGTGCAATCAAATGGTGTACGCCTACGTTGTGCTATGTGTTGTGCGATCGAGGCGGAGCAATAGGTGTTGTGCAAAGTCTATGGAGCAAGATAGATTGTGCAATATATGTGACGCGATAGATGTTGTGCAATACGCGTTGTGCAAAACAATGGCACGGAAAAAGCAATGCAAAACAAGGCAAACAATTCAAACTAGCACAAAGGAATGCCAAGCAATGAAAAACAATGCAAAGGAATGAAAAATAACGCAAAGCAATGCAAACGGGAGGCGACAGGGCGGCGACGGGGACAAAAAGCGCGGCGACCGACAGCCAGACCCAGAAGCAGCGGCGACGCATGGCGGCGACGGGTAGCGACGGCGACAAAAAGCGCGGCGACCGACAGCCAGGCCCAGAAGCAGCGGCGACGGATTGCGGCGACGGGCGGCGACGGCGACAACACGCGCGGCGACCGACAGCCAGGCCCAGAAGCAGCGACGACAGACGGCGGCGAGGGGGCGGCGACGGCGACAACATAGCAGCCAGACCCGACAGCCAGGCACAGTTCCCTTAGACCAACAAGTAAGACGCCCAAAGTGCAAGCACTGGGTGGGAACAAAGCTTCATAAACATCAAACATCAACATGTGGAGCTCCGCGCGGATCTCTTGGGTCGTCGCTAGACCCCGTTCCCTGTGGCGCCGGAATCGCCGCCACTATGGTCCAACGCCGATCCAAGAAATCCGCACTGACCTCAGAAAGTGTATGTTTATATAATTTCTTGTTATTCGACTTTCGGGCATAAACGGATACGGAGCGAGAACTGCCGCCGGGGAAGAGGTCGTGACCTCTTTGGGCTCGCGGATTGAAAAGGCACACCGTAGGATGTCTGGGTTCTTGGGTCGGTGCTGGATACACCCCTCCTCCACAGACTGTCCAGGGAAGCTAGAAACAGCACCAGACTCTTAGATTGTAAGTCTCAGTCGTGGTCTTAAGCAGCACAGACAGGACTACATCCCTGATAGGACAATCGGATCTTTATCACTCTGGAAGGGTAGGGTAGGATCAGGGGGGCAACGATGACCATGAATCGGCAATACATCGCCGACAGATCAGCGACAAGTCCTCGATGACGAAACCTGACAGTGGGAGGCCCAAGCACTGCTTTCGGGCTCACACTAAGGTGGATCACGGATTCGTGGATCTGGCGCGCGGGCGTCAGATCCACGGATCGGGGAAAGTGCAGTCTGAAACATGGCGCCAATGCCACCTCGTTTGGTGACGGAGCGCGCCGAATTTACACTGAGGCGGGGACCGTCGCTAATCAATCCGCGTGCCTTAAGCCATGCTCTCGCCTGATCCACCGATTAACGATGCATGGGCGGTTGCGGGTTGATGGTCCCCCCCTTGGGCCAGCCACCCCCCCCGTCGTTGTCCCTGACAACCGCGGCCGGAGACACGGGGGCGCCGCCTGGCAGCGGCGAGAGCCGGGCGAAGAGGCGCCAGACCTTGATTGAGGGCAGAGCAGCTCAAAAGAGATGCAGAGGGCAGATTGTGCTTGGCGTGTCGCAGCGGCGGCCCCTGCGACCAGCTACAGCCATCGTGCTGCCAAAAAAAATGCTGAACACGGAACGGAGGGACGTTTCTGGCCACGGCGAGCCTCGGCCACGAATAATCACTCCCCAGTCCAAGATGTGACTCATGTGAGGAGCGGGCCGAAAACCACCGCCCCTCCTGAGTCCAAAATGGTCCTCAGCTCAGCGTCTTGACCGCAGCATTGCAAGCTTATGGCGTGTCGCTGACCTTCGTGGGGCAGGAGGCTGGAAAACACTCGGGACGTTGATGATTCGGAACTGGAGAGTGCTTAGCGTGTTGCGCCGCAAAAAGCGTGGTGGGCCAGAACCGGCAGAGTGACACGCTCCTGACCGCATCGAGGCACAAGTGGGAGTGTCCTCGGGTCCTTTGAATACAAGAGGGTCCCGAGACTGTCCAAATGCGCGCTTAAACGCAGAATGTTGCCTCAAGACTGCCGGAGAGGCCGCCAAGACACATAGTCCAATAGCTTTGTCAGACTTCGGCCCAACACTTGGCCGCAAGGGCGTTTCCAAAGGCAGGGGGCGGCGGTGGTTCGCCGCAGGCGTCATTGATCCGCCACCCCCTCTTTATCACAGGGGTGTACGGCGTGCTGAATGGTTTAATTGTTTCGACGTTTCAAAACATACAGGGGTGCATGGCGTGCTGAATGGTTTAATTGTTTTGACGGTTAAAAACATACTTCAAAGGCTCCCAATGGTCTTCGTCTGTGCCCTCTGGTCACACAAAAAAACGGGCTGATCTCCATGCCAGGAGTATGTGGTCCCAAGACGGCCAATATTGCCTCCAAGACGGTTCCAAGGCGCCTCCAAGACGTCAGAGATTCAAGCAAGAGACCAACGTGGCCCCAACATGCCTCCAAGACGGCTGAGGATGGATCCTAGTCGGTTCAAGATGGCATCAAGAAGGCCTACGAGGCTGCCAGACCTCCCCTAGAGGGCTCCAAGGGGCCCTCTAGGAGAGCCCAACGAAGCCAAAATTATCGATTGACATATGAGTGTTGAGAGATGTTCGTTTCTCTATTGCTCTGGCTCTCGGAAGCCGAGGACGGAAAGTCCAAGAGGCCTCCAAGATGGCTCCAAGACGGCCCAAGAAGCCCCTGAGACGGGCCAAGATGGCCTCACGACGGCCCAGGAGGCCTCCAGGAGGGCCCTAAGACGGACCAAGAGACCTCCAAGCCAACCCTGTAGCGCACCAAGATTGCCCCATGACGGCCTAGAGAGGCCCCCCAGACCACCCGAAATCCAAGAGGCCCCCACGAGGCAGGAGCTCCCCGGGAATCCCTCAGGCCCCAAGAGGCCCCCAAGAGGCCTCTTCTTCTCCCCACTCATCCTCATCTTTCTCCTCCCTCTACTCCTCCTCTCGCGTATTCCCCCAAGTGCTCCCCCAAGGGTTTCCACAATGATTGTGGGAGCACGTAGTCAAATAGCTTGGCAAGACGTCGGCCTGGGCCACATTGGCGTTTTGAAACACCTGTGGGAGCTCCGTGCTGATTTCGCGATTTGGCACCAACAGCGTTACTGCCACTGCACAGCAGCAGCAGCACCACCACCACCAGCTAACAACGGCGGCGGCGGCAAACCCCTTCCCCTGCGCGCGGAACACGCACAGGTTGGCGCTGAAGGCGCCCCCCGAGGGTGCGGGGAGGGTGGGTCCAACGCCGACCCAACAACTGCGCGCGGACCTCCGAAAGTTTAAACTTCCTGTTCGGCGGGACCACGTCGCGATGAAGTCCGCGCTGGTTTCTGAAACCAAGTGGCGTGTTTAACCTTGAACGGTTGCAGCTCTCCGATGGCGCAGATGGCTTGAGGTCAGCCGATCCCTGGCCGCTGGCGCCACTCAGCCTTGGTTGAAGGCCCGCGCTGGGGTCGCACGCGCGTCCACGCGGAGCGAACATGTAATAGCCGCCTGCTCCCCCGATCAGAATCCGCTCAACATCTGTCCTCCCAGGGCCCACCCCTGTCGAGTTCTGACCCCTGCCAGCAAAGACTTCCGACTCCCCCTGCTCGGGCTCGGCCAAAGCCAGGGGCCTGGCTTGGCCTGGACCCCCACGTTCCTTCCCGGGTCTGGCCAGAGGCGGCGCCAGAGGCGCCGCCAGAGGGGTCCAACGCAGATACAAGAGACATCCGCGCGGACCTCCGAAGGTTCAGATGTGCCGAGTTTCCCAAGCTGTGCTTGCACTCAGGCGCCCCATGGTCCCAGAAGGGATTGGATAGGTGTGTCGAGGGTTCGCCTGGTGCCTGGCTGGCGGGCGCAAGTGGGCGCCTCGTGGGCACCTCGTGCGCTGGGTGGGTCAGCCGAGGATTCGCCTCGCGCCCAGGGGCGCCTCGCGTGCGCCTCGTGCGCTGGGTGGGTGTGCCGAGGTCTCGCGTGCGTGATTCGTGGGCACCCACAGGCGCCCCGTTGGCGCCTCGTGCGCTGAGCGACTGCATACTTAGATTGCGATAGACATGCTTCACCACACGACGTGCACCACATAGCGTGCACAACAGAAAGCCGTTGCTGCCACCACACGGCCTACACCGTAGATATTCCAACACACACCTTGCGCCACCTAGCCTACACCACGTAGCTTGCACCGCAGACATTGCACAGCATCACTCACACCACATCGATTACGTACACCAAGTAGCTTGCACAGCATTGCTTACACGGCAAGGCTTACACCACATGGTCTGTACAATATCGCTTACACAACCACAGTTCAATAGCTTACTGTTCGGTGTCCACGCTGGCAAAGATTTTCTCCTTAGCGAAGACCCACGGGAAGTAGTGGCGGAAGAAGTCGCGCTCGGCGCCGCTGCTTAACACCACGAACGGCACGCCCAGCGCGTGGGCCGCGCTGGCGGCGAAGAAGACGGCCTCCCGCCGGCCCCAGGGGGTTGCGCGGGCGTTGCCTATTGGGGGAGGGGAAATGCACAGAAGGGTGAAGGAAGGTGCACCTCACCCTCGGGGGGTCCCAAGGAGGCCCATTCGGGGCCCATTTCGGGATCCTTTCCTGAAAGCTCGATCCCCTCCTCATTCATCGCCACGCCGTTACGAAACGCCCGATTTGCGAGTCAGGCCACACGCCGCCCGTCCCCAGGGGGCACCAGGCGGGTGCCAAGCCCCGGCGGCTCGACCACCGAAGAGCAGAAAAGAGCCCGCACCCTTCGGCACGCCCGCTGGCCCGCGGCCAGGGCAATCGGGGATCGATGCGTCCTCCCCTAAGCCTCGGGCCTATCCCCCCCCTTGACGTTGCCCCTGGGCAGGCTCCCAGACCTCTCACCCCTTCCCAGAAGAAGGAGACAAACTTGATGGACATAAACGTACGGAGGTCGGCGCCAAGGCGAGAACGGTCCAGCGCCGACCCAAAAGATCCGCGAGGACCTCCGACATGCTGATTGTGTACGGCTGCCTCCTTCCCCGACTCCGTGGGGCTACGATTGGACCAACAACTTGTGGCCCAGCTCGGGGGTGCAAAGGGGGGGAGCGTCCGTGCTCAACAGGGGTGCGTCCGAGCGACCCCAGTGGGAGCGTATCCCCGAAACTTCCCTCCCTTCTACACGGTCTGACCTTCGCTTGGGGGATGTCGGGCATCTGGGGGCGAGAAACTGCCTGCGACCAGACACCCGGCGCTTGAGCTTGGATCGGCGCGAGGGCCCTCTCAGACCTCTCGGCCCTCTCCCCATGCGGCCAGCTTCTCGTCCCGAGTCGTTTCTGCTGACGGCTCCGAGGCGCGAGACTGGCCTCCAGGGGCCGCACATCGTGACAAGCTGGCCGCCCTGATTTGTTCGAGGCGCTGGACGTTTGGGTCACCCTCTCCCCCCGCTCCTTCCTTCCCGCTCGGCCCCGTCTGCCCGCGGCGTCCGAGTAGTAGTTCCCGAACTGCGTCGTCGGCTGCTGCAGCGAGGACAAATACCTCCCTTCACAACGACGAGGAGATGACTGCGATTGCGATTGCGACTGCGACCCGCACTGCGCACCCGACATGTGCTGCTGGTTGGGAGCGAAACGCCCACAATGACTGAAACAGATGCACTGGACATATCATCAAGATTCCTCCATACGTCCTGGGCGGCACACTTCATTAGCGCATGCTGTGAATGGAATCACGCGCCTCACACTCACCACAGAACCTCGATTCACATTCACAACAGGACCCATGTCATCGAGCCAGCGTCGTCTTGGTCTGCACGGGCGCCTTCTGGCATCGAGCTCTGGATGTCTGCGCGGGGAGGGAAAACGGTAAGGATGATCAGGGGTTGCCAAAGATGATCTTGGCCCAAGGTGCCCCAGTCTTTTTGCGCCATGTTGGAGCCCACGAGGCCCTCTGGGCCTCGTGAGGGATGCTCTTGGCTGGCTGCGCCTCCTGGGAAAGTCTCGGGAAACCTTGGGCCAAGGACACCTCTGGCAACTCCTGAAGTCGGGCGCTGCCTAAATGGGAGGGGGGCGACAAACGGGAGGGTCAAGAAAGGTGCACCTTCGGTGCAACTTCGGGGCCCCAGGGGGACCCTTTCCTGCAGCCCTCCTCGACCCACCCTTTCCATGTATCGCACCCCCATCGCGACACGCTTGAGGGAAGAGGGTCTCGGCAGCCTCCTTGGAGATTTCGAGGAATTGGGGGGAGGCGTCGGATAGCTGCAGAGATCTCAACATACATATTCTAGGTGTTCGGAGGGAGGTGATTGCTCTCCTCCCAACCACACCTGCACACGTCCCTGCTTCCTCCCCAAAAACCTCCTACATATCACACTCCTCCCTCCCTCGAGAATCGGAAGTGTTTGAGCGATGTGAGTCGGTTTCTGGAGGCATCCAGGAACCACCGAGCGACCTCCGGGGGCCACCGACGACCGTGGCCTTCTCCCGTTCTTGTACCATCCCGTCCCTCCCCCCTGCCCCTCATTCTGTCTTCCCTCCTCCCCCCCTTCCTCCCATCCAGCTTCCATGCCATTCGCCACTCCCCCATGTGCCCCCACCTCCACGACATGTGAAAGGGACTTCCTTGTCAGGCTCCTTCAGGCAATCGGAAGGACACACATATCCCCATGAGCAATTCTGCCAACTGCGGTGGAGCTGGAAAGCGGGAGAGACTCACTCCCCCGCGACTATCCGCCATCCTGACGCGATGCAGTGAGTGGAATGTCCTCAGGTCCATTCGAGTTCTCAGTATCGAGAACCGTCAATGCTCTGTAAGGGGCCCATGGCCCTTCCAGGCGCTCCTGGGGCTTGTGGCGTGACTTTACTGGAAACCTCGGGAACCTTTTTGGGATTCCACACGTCTAACGTGTTTCAAGATGATCCAATAGTCCCAAGGACATTCCTGTAGACCTCTTGGGTGTTTCTCGGGTCGCCTTGGAGGATCTTGGAGCCACCACACGAGGCCAACAGTTCTTCTACACCACAAACTGCTTCAATGAATTCAAATTTCTCGCATTCTCAGTCTCAAGGGCGCCCAACACGTGTCAGCAAGTCCATGGCCTCGAGAGTGGCCCAAGAGGGGGAGCACGAACTGACATTTCGAGTTCGCGACACACCAGGAAGCCCCTAAAGAGGCCCCCAGGAGGGCCCCGGACCCCACGAGGCAATCACCCTAGACTAGACCCACTCCTTCCACAGCAATGTTTCGAGCCGGTCGGCCCGAAACTGCGACTCCAGGGTCAGAACATGCTGAGACAACGGGAGCTCAAAATCCGTCTCCGGACGGCTACCTGAGTCCAAACGCACAAGTTTTCCGAGCTACGTCCAGCTGTGGCGACGAGGGGGCCACTCAGAAGGCCAACTACCATTGTCTCAATTCACCCTCCTCTGAGACGCCAGGGTCTCGAGGGAGACGACCAAGGCAAGGCCACGGCGAACTGCGACGGTGGGCACGGCGACGCAGACTGGCACGCCCGAAACGGGTGTGGGAAAAATGGGCGTAATGCCCAACAGCAAATGTTGCCCGCAACCCACGGCGGCCGCTGTCTCAAGTGGACAACACCTCCGCGGCGACCGTATTCTGTCGGTCTTCGTCTCGATTCTGTCCGTTCAGGCAGGATGCCGCTCCCTCCTCCAGCGGTAGTTTTTCGCGTCACAGCCCATGTTTCGATGGCTTGGGGCCCGCAAACAAGCCCGAGAGGCCAAAACCAAGGAAAAATCCCTGGATTGAAAAATCGCATCGTCGGAGATCTCTACTGTTCGCCTTGGTGGTCACGCCGCCGTTAGGGGAACAAACTTTGGCATAAACAGGAAAACTCGGAGGTCCGCGCGGATCTCTCGGATCGGCGCTGGACCGCCCCTCTCTGGGGCGCGGAGCGCGCCGGGCGCCGGGAGGCGCCCATGTATCGAGCGGGGCGCCAGGAGGCGCCAATGCATCGAAGAATGGGCCGGCGGCGGGGCGGACACCATTTGCATGCAGCGGACGTCGTACCCACCCTTTCCCTTTACTGCCCTGTCGTCCGGCCCGACTGCCGATCGTACCGAGCAGAGGCGGGCGGGCTGGCGCACCACGGGAGCACGGGCGCCTCCGCCGCTGGGCCCGCCGCGCGCGAGTCGCGTCGCTCGCGGGCCACCAGGCGCCAGCCGCGAGGATCGAGGTTCGAGGACCGAGGCCTGAGGATCGAGGTACGAGGATCGAGGATCGAGGCTTCTGGATGGAGGATTGAGGATAGGGTGCGGAAGTCGAGGAATGGAGAAAACCGAGCCTCCTAGACAGAGGATCGAGGTTCGAGGGTCGAGGATCGAGGGTCGAGGATCGAGGATCGAGGATCCAGGGTCGATGATCGAGGTTCGAGGTCGAAAGTCGAGATTCGAGGGTCGATGTTCGAAGAGAGAGGTTCGAAGTTCGAAGATCGAAGATCGAACCTCGAGGGGCGTCTCAAGGGGCCAAGAATCGTCTGCCAGGATCGAGATTGTATCGAGGCTTCTGAAAGGTCTGGCCGCTTCCGGGCCGCCTTGGCCGCCGTCTTCGTCGTCCTTGTGCGAACTTCGACCGGGCAAAACTTTTTGGGCCCAACCTGGGGGATGCACGATGGGGGGAGGCGTCCACCATCCTCCCCCCACAATCCGATTCCCAAATCCTCTGAATCCCACCAGCCCACTTGGCTGAGGTGGTAGGTGGTTTAGAGCTGTCCTGTGCCATCCTCCCCCAACTCTTCCCCTTTGGGGAAGGGTTCCTCACTGTTGGTAATCGGAAACTCCCCCTCCCCTACCCGACCGGCGACAAACCCAGGCCACTACCACCCCCCCAACCCTTCACACAGTCCTTCGCCTAAAGCATACATAATGCATGTTGCACCAAAATCTGGATCATGCGCGGACGCTTCATTATTATTTTGCATTCGTTTTTGACAGGGATTGGTGAGTGCCAGCAAGTTGCCTGCTGTGTGCAGTGTCTACACCCCCAGCAATCCCTTGCAACAAGCAATACAGCATGCACTTTGCACCAGAATCTGGATCGTGCGAGGGCGCCCCGCGATCACTTTATATATGCTTCGTACCAGGGACGGCATGGGGGCCAGCATGGTGACTGCTGCGCGCAATGCCAGCATGCCCCACCATCGCTTGCAACATCTACAGCCATACACGCTGCATAAATTTCAGGATCATGCGCGGGCGCCCCATAACCAATTCGCTCGTTGCTTACAGGAACGGCGGGGGGGGGGCGGCATACTCCCTGCTGTGTGCAACGTCAACAACAGTTTCTTGATTGGCAGTGAACACAAAATCCAATTCACGAGTGGACACATTTCGGGATATCCATATTGATTTGCATCCCAAACGTTTTCCCCTCACTATCTATTGATCGATCCCACTAGATGTTGGGAAAACCGTCAGGACAAGCATCGGGACAACCGCCGGGACAACAATCCCAGCGCCGTGGGTTCGGCTCCGCGATGTTCTTGAAATACGCGTCAGAGTGTTACACTCAGTCGTGCTGCTGCGCATTCTACTGCTTGAACATATCGTGTGTAAGTGTTGCACTGCCGGCGGACACCATCAGGACAACCATCGGTTCTGTCTGGGCGTGCGATGCCAGGGAAACCACGTGGTGCCAGTCGGTGCCTGTGCCTTGCGCTCCCCAAGAGAGCCACCTTTTTCACTGAATGCTTGGCACTTCTCTTGAGGGAGTGTCCCACCTCATGAACTCATTGGGATTGGGGCCCTCCACTCGGGTGCTGCCTATGTGTTGGGGAGGCGGGTGGGAGTGAGCGAGACGGCAACCTTCGGGGGGTGGAGGCTTGACCCCCCTCCTTCTACCCGCTCCCTCTGGCTCTGGTCGGGGACACTCTCGGGTAGTTAGAACGTCCCAAATGGCCTCAACGAGAAGAAGAAAGCACAAACACGTGTTGTGTCGTCGGTGGTTGGCTCATGGTGGCCTTCTGAGGTGGCGAGGCTAACCCCAAAAACCCTCTGGGCGTGGGATGGCCTCAAGAGGGCCGCGAATGCTCCAAGATGGCCTCCGAGATAATACAAAATCCGCCGACCCTGTCGGCGTGTGGAAGACGCTGCACTGTTTGACTCGTCGTTGTCGTCGTCCTCATCGTCCTCGTCGTCGTCGTCGCGTTTCACCCCACTTTCCCTGGGCTCATACCGCTCCCCCCCTTTCACTAGACACTCCTCCTCAAGCGAGTCAATCTAAGCGAAACTAAAGCGAAATTGAGGAACGTCGTAGTTGAACAGAATGAAAGCCCCTTCCCTTTGATCCCTTCATCTTCAGGGAGGGCTGGGGGGTGGGTGGGTCGTCCGTGGGGGGGTCCTGGGGGGGGGTCGCGGGTAAGAATATCATCCTCCCACGCGGGGTCCTGGGGCCCAAAAAGGCCCCAAGACAGCCCAAGAGGCCCCCAAGACGGTCCAAGAGGGGTCCCAAGTCGCCGAACAATCGGTCCAAGACGCTAAAGATGGCCGCCTGACAGTCCAAGCGGCTTCCAAGACGCTCGAAGAGGCCTCCAAGAGCACACCAAGAGAGCCCCAACATGCAAAATTACATGAATTCCTGATGGTCTTGTTCAATGGTTCTGGCGTTCTCGCCTTTTCAACTTCCCGACTCCCCAGGACGACCCAAGATGCCACCAAGAAGGGCACAAGGGGCTCCAAGAGGCTTCCAAGACGGCCCCAAAACGACCCAAGAGTCTTCCCAAGAGGGCCCCAAGACGACCCGAAAGGCCTCCCAGACGGCCGAAGACGCCCCAAAACCGGTTCCAAGAGGGTGCCGACACAGGAGCCCGAACGAACATTTCCAGCCTTCGGCCCCGAGAAGCCCCCAGGAGGCCCCAAGAGGCCCCCAAGAGGCCCCCAACAGGCCCCCAGGAAGCCCGAAGGGACCCCTAGGAGGCTCCCAAGAGGCCCCCAAGATGCTCCCAAGAGGACCCAAAGCTGCACCCCAGAGGCCTACGAGCGCACTCCGAAGAGGCCCGACGAAGCATCACTGAGGACTCTGCCCCACGTCAGCGTCGTCGCCGCCGCCGACGCCACCGTCGTGGTCGTCGTCCCCCTTCAGGGTCGGCGGCACCAGCCGTAAGCCCTTCCCAGTAACCGAAGACGTCTCAAGATGGCGCCCGGCATGCTCAACGAAGCCCCGAAGACCACTCCAAGACGGCCCCGAGTGCTCTCAAGATGGCCCCAATAGTTCTGTTCTAGATGGCCCCATGATGGCCCAAAAGAGCCCCAAGAGAGGCCCAAGAGGCCCCCAAGACAGTCCCAAGAGTGCTTCAAGATGGCCACAAGAGGGCCACAACAGAGGAGATATTGGTGGCCCCAGGGGGGGGCAAATCAAGGACCTCCCCCCTTCTTTGATCGATGGCCTCCAAACTGGCCCCAGCAGGCCCGCCAGGGCTCCCAAGAGGGCCCAAATTGAGCCCAAAGACGGCTTCAAAAGGGCCTCAAGGGGCCCCCAAGACCCCAAAGAGGAACCCAAGACCCGGCAAACTAGCCGCAAGACGACCCCAAGAGGGCCCCGAGAGAGCCACAAGAGGACCACAAGAGGGCCTCAAGAAGATCCCAGATGGCTGCCAGAATGATCGCCCTTCTCCTCCTCGTCCTCGTCCTCTTCGTCCTCGTCCTATTCCTCCTTCTCTGCTCCTTCTCTTGCTCCTCCTCGTCATCCTTGTCGTTCGTGTCCTCTTCCCAGTCCTCCTCCCCGTCCTCGAGGTTGTCCTCCTCCTCGTCCTTGCCCTCGTCGTCCTCCTCCTCCTCCTCCATCTCCTCCTCATTCTCCTCCTCCTCCTCCTCCGCCTCCTCCTCATCCTCCCACTCCTCCTCCTTCTCTTCCTCCTCCTCTCATCCTCCCCCTCCTCCTCCTCCTCCTAATCCGCCTCGTCGTCGTCGTAGTCGTCGTCGTCGTCGTAGTCGTCGTCGTCGTCGTCGTAGTCATCGTCGTCGTAGTCATCGTCGTCGTCGTCGTCCATATGTACCTCCTCCTCCCTCTCCTCCTCCGCATCCTCATTTCACCACATTCACAAGATGTGTCTCTTCCTTCCATTTCCTGTCAGTTCTCATTGGCAGCGTTTCCGTATGGGCTGGTGAGGGTACGCGAGGCGTGGAATTGAAGACTCCCCTGCTTGGATCGATCGCCTCAAAGATGGCACAAAGACGGCCCGAGAAACTCCCACGAGAATCCCGAGAGGGCCCAAGAGGCCTTGTCTTGAGACCCGGAGAGCACCCCCACAGATCCTGTGGGACACTCCGCACAGACGGCGCGACAGCGCCCGATCAGCCCACGAGGCACTGCGTGCAGTACCCGCCCATGTGGGAGTCGCTGGGCACGTCCATCGCCTCCTGAATGTCCAGCTCGCCCACAGAGCACGAGGCCCCTCAGCGGCACCCAAGACGCTCCACGGGGCCTCCCACGAGCCGGCATGACGCCCCCAAGACGCCCCAAGAGGCATCCAAGAGTTCAGGGCAGCTGCGCTGGGCATCACGTCTGGATGGGCTGTTGGGGATACGCGACGCGTTACATGACAATTCCCAGCTCTTTTCTGAGCGGCCAGTTTTGGGGTGAGAGCTGGGAGGATTGGAGGCGAGATTAAGCATTTTCTCATCTGGATGCTTGCCAATGTACTTGTAGGGAATGTTGCCTCCCACCTGCCTCGCATCCTTTTCATCCAGTGCTGGGCCACAAAAGCGTGCAAGCTCTCCACGCAAGCAAACTTGCCAACACCGAATCAAAAGCAAGCTCTTGGCGGCGGGATACCGCCTGCGACCGACCGGAGGATCGAGGCTTCTAGAAGGGCTTGGCCGCCCCAGAGCCTTCCACGAGCCTGCTCCTCATCTGAAATTGCAGCCTTGCGGATGGGGGATGGATGGGATCCAGTGGGTGCCCTGCCAAGCCGTGCCCTCGGATCGTCGAGGGCCGAGGGGGGAGGTTTTATTGACGCCCTTGGCGCCTCCAAAGGCCTCTGGAGGCCTGCGGGGACCTCCAGGGATCAGGACCCGGGGCGGCAGCAGAACTCACCAGGGTGCCCTGGCCCCTCCTCCCCAGACGTCCGACGGTCGGATGCGTTGCCACTCTCTCCAGGACTCCCGAACCTCTCCTTGGGGCCACTCTTTCGCCCCACGTCACTTATTCAGAGCCCCTGGGTCCAGAAAACGGGACCCAGAGGCCGAAGCCGATAACAACATATAGGAAATGACCACATGTCGTCTGAGATCTGGCTTCCTTGATCCTCCTTTCTCGCAGCGGCGTCTTCCGTCACCAGCCGCCCACCGCCAGCGCACGACCCCGCGAGCGGAGCCCAGGCCAGCGCGTGGGCGGGGCCCCCCAGACGCCAGCGAAGGACCGTTTCGAAAGGGGGAAGGATAAGGAGGAGGAGAGGCCAGCAACCGGCCTCCTCCTCCTCATCCTCCTCATCCGAGTTCTCCCTTGTTGAAGGCTTCACGATTCGTGCTGTCTCTCTGCTCGCAGCTTCCACTGTATGCACCCCCGCAGCCGCGTGCACTTTATCGCCGATGTACTGCGCAGCGCATACGTGCACCATCGTGCAACACACTGCTTTCCCCCCACACGCACCCGCAGTCGAGCACTATGATGTGATGGTGGTTATTGCCACTGTGCTGCATTTAGTTCACAAAATAAAGACTGCTACAATACTCTGTTTCCACCGCCTACAAACCAAGACGTAAAACGAATATTCTCTCAAATCTGCACCGCACTGCCTGTCCCGATGCATGCAATGCTGCACTTGCGTGCACCATGGCGCCTGCGTGAACCACAGCAGCAAGATACCGATACCCCGTGAACCTCACGCTCGTGCGCAACAAATGCCGGGCCCTGCATGTGCGGCAAAAGTCTGCGAGCGCAAAACCATGTCTGCAACCACGGGCAATGAGCCTGACAACGCCACCTAGCCGCCAGCCCGTGAGCGTTAGAGTAGCCTGCAAGCGCTACAGTAGCTTGCGAGCAAACGAGGCGACGACGGGCGTCGGGGAGGAGGTCAACAAACACGAGGAGAGGGGAGGTGCTGGGATGAGGCGGAACCCGTCTTCATCCCCCCCTCCCCTTCCTCCCTGGCTCATCCTCCTTCTCCCCCTTCCTGGCTCCTCCTCCTCGATGGTGCACCAGCGTGCCCTACCATCATTCTCTTCCGCCCTATTGCTTTGCGCGAAAGCGGTTGCCTTCCGAATCTGCTATCCTCCTCCTCCTCATGATGATGATGATGATGATGATGCTCATCATCACCACCACCACCACCACCACCATAATCATCATCATCAGCATCATCATCATCAGCATCATCATCAGCATCATCATAATCAGCATCATCAGCAAAAAACATCAGCATCAGCATCATCATCGTCATCAGCACAATCATCAGCATCACTATCATCATCATCATCATCATCATCATCATCATCATAATCATGAGCATGATCATGATCATCATTTGCATCATCATCATACGCATCAGCATCATCCTCACCATCATGTCCATAAACATAATTAGCGTCATAATCATAATCGTCCTCATCAACCTCATACTCATCCTCAGCAACAGCGCCCGCCTCCTCTTCCGCATCATCATCATCAGCATCAGCAGCATCAGCTTCTGCAGCATCATCATCACCGCCACAACAATCGCCATCATCATTACCATCATCATCACCATCACCATCATCACCATCACAACCACCATCATCATCAGCAACATCAGCATCATCGTCCTCATCATCAACATCATTACCAGCGTCTTCATCATCAACAGCGACAACAGCATCATCATCATCATCATCATCATCATCATCATCATCATCAGTATCATGATGATCATCGTCATCATCATCATCATCCATCAGCAGCATCAGCATCACCTTAAGCATTCGCATCATCCTCATCAGCATCAGCAGCATCATCAGCATCACTAGCACCATCAAGACATTCACCATCATGCCCATAAGCATAATTAGCGTGAGAATCAGAATCGTCCTCATGAACCCCATACTCATCTCAACAACGACGCCCGCCTCCTCTTCCGCATCATCATCAGCATCAGCATCAGCAGCATCAGCTTCATCAGCATCATCATCACCGCCACCACCATCGCCATCATCATCACCAGCAGCATCACCATCACCATCATCACCATCACAACCACCATCATCATCAGCAACATCAGCATCATCGTCCTCATCATCATCATCAGCAGCAGCATCATCAGTATCGTCATCAGCATCATCACCATCAACACCGACATCATCATCACCAACATCATCATCATCATCACCATCATCATCATCATCATCATCATCATCATCATCATCATCATCATCATCATCATCATCCATCGGCAGCATCAGCATCATCATCATCTGCATCAGCATCAGCATCAACATCGCCATCATCAACAGCAGCCTCGTCAACTTCAGCATCGTCAGCAGCATCCTCAGCAACATCAGCATTCGCATCCGCATCCGCATCATCATCATCAGCATCATCATCAGCAGCATCGCCAGCATCATAATCATCATCATCATCCTCATCAGCATCGCCGTCGGCGTCGCCATCTTAATCCTCATCATCCTCATTCCCGTCCTCATCATCAAACACATCCTCATCCGCATCATCATCCTCGTCGTCATCATCATCATCAGCATCATGTCCGCCGAAACCATCACAATCACCATCAGCATCACCATCATCATCACCACCACCACCAGCACCACCACCATCATTATCATCATCAACTCCAGCATGGTGACCATCGTCAGCATCCTCATCCAAATCCTCATCCTGATCCTCACCCTCAGCATCATCCCCATCGTCATCGTCATCAGCATCATCATAAACAGCAGCATCAGCATCACCGTCATCAACATCAGAATAATCAGCATCATCAGCATCATCATTAGCATCGTCCTCAGCATCATCAGCATCATCTGCATCATCAGCATCATCAGCATCATCAACAACAACAGTATCCGCATCATATCTCGCTCTCTCGCGCTCTCCCCCTGATGATCTACTTCGCTCTCCCTCTCTATCTCTCTCTCTCTCTCTCTATCTCTCTGTATCTCTCTCTCTCTCTCTCTCTCTCTTTCTCCCCTCCTGCCTGCTACCTCCCTCGCTATCCCTCCGTCAAGCCTGCTCGCTCAATACGTACGGTGTTTCTGATCATAGTAGCCAAACTTATAGTACATGTCCGCCTCTTCTTCCTTCCTCCTCATCCTCCTTCGTTTCGTTGTCTTCCAACTTGCCCGTCGCCTGCTCCTCCTCCTCCGCCTCCTCCTCCTTCTGGTCCCTGTCACCCCCCCATCCTGAAGCTCGTCCTCGCCATCCCCTCCCTCCCATCTCCTCCTGCCTCCCTACGCTTACTCACTCCTCCCCTCCTTCCTCCTTCATTACTCGATAAAAGTAGGAATAAGCATGATCTTCTGGATGTCCGCGCTGACTTCTCGGATCGGCGCTGGGTCCCGCTCCTTAGCGCTCGGAGCGCGCCAGGGGGGCGCAGCGCCGATCCGATAAGTCCGCGCAACTCTCCGAAAACGCATGCTCATGCAAGATATCCGTCTTCTTCGAAAATGACCTCCTCCTCCATCTCCCCCGCCCCCCCGTCTTCTTACCCCCCATTCCTTCCACGTACCTCCTCCATCGTCACCTGCGCTCCCTCCACCCTCAGGAGTGGTCATCATCGTATCCTGGTATGGACTACTCTCGACCCTTTCTCTGGGCAAGACCAAATCGAATCGGAATATGCGTCGGATCAGATGGCATCGGCAGGGAATCAAATCGGATCGGCCGTGAAAGAATACACAGAACCGCCGTGCGAGCATCAGGCCGCATCGGACCGTCGGAGCATCGAAATCGAGTCGGATCGAGATGGGCCCTGACCCTCCTCTCCCATCCCGCCAGGAAACGCCCTGACGACCGCCGAAAGCATCCGCCCTCTTCCTACCGAAGAGGGCGACGACGACGACGAAGACGACGTCGACCCGCCGCAGGCGGAAGACGAGCAACGACGACGACGGCGGCGGCGGCGACGGCAAAGACGAAGACGAGGACGTCGAGGACGAGGCCGACGAGGATCAGGACCGAGGACGACGAGGACGACGTGAACGACGACGGCGACAAGGACAATGGATAAGACGAGAACGACGAGGACGGCGACGACGAGGACTACGATAACGACGATGACGGCGGTGGCGACAGGGACACCGGCAACAGCGATGGCCACGGCGAGGGCGACGACGACGGCGACCTGCCTGCTCCCTCAAATCGGCCAGACGACGCCCCTGGAGCGCGCTCTCCCCAGCCGTGGGGCGGCGACTAGGGCACCCCCAGGAGGCCCAAAACGGAGGAAATCCAGATAAGGCCGCTGCCGACGACGACGACGACGACGACGACGACGCCGCCGCCGCCGCCGGCGGCGAAGGCAGCGCGAAGGCTTCGGCTTTGCCGGCGACGACGACGACGACGACGACGGCGACGACGGCGACGGCGGAGGGCGACGACGACGGCGGCGGCGGCGCCTGCTTTGGCGGCGGCGGCTCTGGCGGCGGCGGCTCTGGCGGCGGAGGCGGCCGGGGCCAGGCCAGGCCGCGCCTGGCCGGGCTGGGCCGCGGCCGGGCGGGCCGCCACCGATGGCCGCCGGCCCCTGGAGGCCCCCCGATGGCCGCCTGGAGGACGGCCGAGGGCCGCGCGGAGACGGGCCCGAGGGCCGCCCGACAGCCGCCCGGGGGGCCCGCCTGCAGCGACAGCGCCTCGCACGCCTGCCCGGGCGCTCCGAAGACCAAGGCCCCCAACGGATTGGAAACTTCAGTGCGTTGGCTTCTAGCCGTTCTCGGCCTTCGGGGGCCCTCGCGGGGCCCCGAGGCCGTCAGGAAATGGGAAAAGCGTCGGGACTTCGGGGACCGCGACTTGAAAAACAGCGCTATCAAAACATAGAATAAGGATTCGCGGTGAGGATGCAAAGGGCCTTAGAAGGGCGTGCTGACGCTATTCGAGCGGGGCTGGCCAGCAAGAGCTGCCAAGGATGGGCCGAAGGGGCAACGGTGCAAGGGTAAGCTTGGAAAGTCGCTCATCCCCACTAAAAGTCGCTAAGGATGGACCGAAGGGGCAAGGATGCAAGGGCACCCTTGGAAAGGTTGCCCATCCTCACTATGCGGGGTTGACTGTAGCGCGACAAGGCCTGAGGCATGCACGAGGACGAGAGGGGGGGACAACCTGGGGGACGCTTGTGTGTTGAGCAGGGGCTGGCCGTCGCGGAATACCTCCACGGCCCTGTCAGAACTTTTCGACCGGAGGTCGTCCAAATATCGACCACCCCTCCTCACCCTTCCGTCCAAATTTCGACCAAATGTCGTCCAGAATTCGACGAAATCTTTAAGAAATCCGGACGAAATCCCCAAAACTGAAGGAATTTGGGGACCCTCTGAGGCTCCCATGAAGGACCACGCAGCACACAATGTTCTAGTAGCACAAAACAAATTGCTCAAAACAAAGCTGGCTGAGTCAGAAATGCTCTCAGAACATGTTTTCAAAAGCCGCAACAGACCAGGACGGTTCGCAAAAGCTTGATTGAAGGAAGAAGGGGGCAATGACATCTGGGAGATACCGTGGCCCAAGCCACAATACCCGCACCCGCCCAGTCCTTACCACCCTCCTCTGCGCACGACGACGACGAAGGCGACGGCGGCGGAAGCGGCGGAAGCGGCGGCCGCAGCTGCGACCGCGGCGACGAGGCGTTCGTGTCATAACTCGGGCCTGCAACGGTTGCTCGACACGATCTGGTCACCCCAGGAAAGCTCTCGACGAGACGCAGCAGCTGAAGGCACTCTGGGACCAAAACTTCTTCTATTCGTCGGATATCTGGGGTGGCTGTGGCGTCTCTTCCCTTTGAGCGGGAATGTTAGGCGGGCACCGACTCAGGGGGGGGGGAAACATCGACCTGGAATCGGCAATACGTCGCCGATGGATCGGCGATAAGCCCCCGACATCGAATCCGCACGCTCCTGGGTGCGGCCGGCCATCGGGCCCCTACCAGCGATGAGCTGGCGATGGGGGGTCGACGCGTCCCTCCCTGAGCGCATCCCGCCCCACAAGGCTGCCGCTGACCTGCGGCAGATCGCTGGCAGAGGGGGGCGCCGCCCTCTGCGGTCGAGGCCAGCGCCAGGTGACGGGCAGCGGGTCTCGAGGGGGCACTGGCCGCGGCTGCCCTCCGCCTCTCCTCCCTCGGAAGAGACAAGAAAACGGCATGAACACACATTTTCGGAGCTCCGCACGGACTTCCTGGACCTGCGCTGAACAACCCCCCCCTTGGCGTACGGAGCGCGCAGGCCACCAGGGGGGCCCCAGCGCCGATCCGAGACATCCGGACAGCTCCGAAAGTGGTTTATGTTTATGCAGTTGTTTGGTCTTCGATCGAGGGGGCACTGGCCTCGGCTGCCCTCCGCGAAACGGCGCCAAGTCGGCGCCAAATCGGCGACATCACATCGATTACCAGACGCTGCCCGACACCAGCGCACCCGAAAAACGGCGCTGCGAGGGCAATCATACGAGGATCCCACGATTGGCTGCCGCCTCTCCTCCTCTTCCCCGAGCCTGCGGCCAGTCCCGCGGCGCCGGCGCGCAGCCAGGGCAGGCCGCCCGCAGGCGCGGGTCGGCGAGCAGCGCCTCGGCCTGCGGCGCGCAGCGCGCCGCTGGCCGCCCGCCGCCCCCGTCGTACACGAGCTCGCCGACGTCGTCGTCGTCGCCGTCGACGTCGCCGTTGCCGTCGCCGTCGCCGTCGCTATCGCCGTCGTCGTCGTCGCCGTCGTCATCGCTATCGCCGTCGTCGTCGTCGCCGTCGTCGTCGCTCGCCGCCGCCGCCACCGTCGCCGACGTCGTTCACGAGCGGCGAACAGATGGGCGACGACCAAAAAACAGGTATTACGCGAGGTGACAAAGCGGCCTCGGGCGGCGGCTTGCGCGGGCGCGGGCCGCCGGTGCGGCGCGCCAGTGGAGACGAGGGCGCTTACACGCGACTTTACGCGGGAGCTTACGCAGCAATGTCAGAAATATGAGAACTGATATCAACGCACTCGCAGTCCGCATTCCAGGACGCGATCTCGAGGATGCGCGGTCACATGGATACGTCCCGAGCGGAGCATCCGCGAAGCAACCCGTATTCATGGGGTCGCGGCCCAGGGGCCAAGCCCACGAGCCCGTGGATATGGATATGATTCCCACCCACGAGTCGCCGCCATCGCCGCAGCCAGCCAGCCAGCCAGCTAGCCAGCCAGCCAGACAGACCGCCGCCGCCATCGTCGTCGTCGAAGTTCCAGACACTCGACGACGACAATCTTTCGGTCGCGGGGTCGCTCCTCCATTTCGCCTTCTGGGGGTCGGTGCCCAGGCCTGGGGCCATCACGGGCAGACCCAGGACGAGACCCTGCCCCCGGTGAAGTGGTCGAGACCTCTGAGGCGCGGCCTGGAAAAACACGTCGTCGGAGGTCTGGGGCCGCAGCCGCGGCCACCGTCATCGTCGTCGACAAGGCTTGACAGACAGACGGTCAATGTTGGGCAGCGCCCGGCCCTGCAGGGGGCGCGGGTGGTTGGCACCGCGGTGCCTGGGATGAGCTCGTGCCTGAATTGCTGCTCGCAGAAGCTGCTCCCCAAGCTCTCCTACAATTTTCCAACTTCGCTCTCATCTCTCGTCGAGGTTCGAAACTCTTTTTCTGGGGCTGTCGGGCCACTGGAATTCCAGGGGGCGATCGTGGCAATCGCCTGTGGGCCGTTGGACCGCAGCCGCCGCCGCCAGCGTCATCGTCGTCGTCGAAGCTCGAGGCTTGAGACTCGAGGCTTCTGGGAGGTTTGGACCATTCCAGGGGCCTCCAGAGAGCTTTTCCGATGCCCCCAGGGGACATCAGGACGCCGCCGAGGGGCCTCCCTGGAGCCTTCTGGGACCCGACGAGACCGCGATACCGCGGGACCTCCCCAGCGCATTGGAGCGCATGATCAATCAGCACCGAATCAGGACCGGAACTGCAAACCAGAAGACAGATTGAAACTTTCCTCTCAGCCCCCCCTTCCCGCATGCCCGCCTGTCTCCGTACCTCCTCCCTTGTCGCCCCCGCTCAACTTCCTCCACCCTCAGGAACGGTCAGCATCGAAGCTGGACATGGGCTCCTGGACATCTCCACCCCTCTTATCGGTGCAGGACCAGTCAGCACCGAATCGGCACCAGCTCGGAATCGGAATCGAGCCAGATCGGCAGCGCCAGGATCAACAACAGCGACGTGCGAGCATCGGGCCACATCGGGTCGTCCGAACATTGGAGTCGAATCGGATCGAGCAAACAGAACTCAATTTCGCATCGGATCGATCGTATCGAAATGGACCCTGGCATGCGGCACTCGAGACTAGGACAAGCCGCGGAATGGAGCCTGAGCCTCGAGATCGCGGACATAGCCAGCAAGGCGTTCAACACCTTTTGTGAGCAGGTCATCCGCCACTGCGCTAGCAGCGGCCAGTGTGCCGGGCACTCGTTTCTTTGATCTGTTTGCCTTTCGCAGGGCAAAAAGTAAAGCCCTCCAGCGCAGCGAGCCCAGCGTGCGTTCACTTGCTTGACCAAGACCTGCGCGCTGTGCATTTCAAGCCATCTTCTGCGGCAAGATCAAACTTCCAAATTTTCAAGGGGCTGGTTCCGTGGTCCGCCCCCCTTGCCCCATCGTCTTCCAGGCCACCCCCTTCCCCCCAAGCTCCTTCCCAAGCGCGGGGGCGGAATCGCGCAATAGTTCATTATCCAACGTTCCTTGTTTTCTCAAAGGCAGTAATTTTATGCATGTGTACTTCATCGAATTACCATCCTTTCGATGGCGCCTCTGCTGAAAGGCACCCGCTGAGTTTTCGACGGCGCCTGCGTCAGAGTCGCAGGCAAGGGCCGCCTCGAGGCCGATAGGGCCTCTCGCGGGGTCAGGTGGCGCAAATCGGACACGCACACACACACACAGACGCACCGCAGCGCGGTCAGGAACGACTCGCTCCCCACCTGACAGGTTGGGGTCGTTAGATTTAAGAACAGACCTCCTGGCCCGACCACCTTTCAAACCGCGGCCGCCAGTTCCGCAGATCCCCCGAGAATCCCCCGAGACGCCCGCCTCGCGCCAACCTGGCCTGTCTGCATACCGAGGCCGCCAGATCCCAAGGTCCACCGAGAATCCCCCAAGACGCCCGCCTCGCGCCGACACGACCATTATTCTGCAAACCGCGGACGCCAGATCCCCAGGTCCACCGAGAGTGCCCCGAGACGCCCGCCTCGCGCCGACGACGAACGCGAGATCCTGACAGAACTGAGCATAACATAACAAGGTGGAACAAATTGAGAAGAGCATACCATAACGCAGCAACACGTAACAGGGCTTACTATGACAATTAGCATACCAAACATGCTACGACAGAGCGGATCATCTATAACACAGCAACTAATCACGCGTCATAGCATGACAATGCATGGCAACGCATGCAATGACAGAGCGGACCGTGCATACCGTATCATAACACGGCATAGCACAACATATCACGGCATAGCATGCCAAATCATACAATGCCATAACACAGCATAGTATACCATTGCATAATATACAATACAATGACAACGCAAGCAATGCCCGAACGCGACATCCAACGTTATGACATAGCATAACAACATACATCATAGCAGCACAAACAAACATAGCATATCATATCATAGCACGTCATAGCATGTCGCAACATAACACCACACAACACAACACACCACCGCATGGTATGGCAAACCCGACCATGCAGAACGAAGCAGAATACGAACCCTCATAACGGCGCATAGCTGAACATAACATGGCATGGAATGGTATGACATAGCGTGGCATAAACGATCATGGCATGACGGTTCACAACCTGGCATACCATGCCAGAAAGCATGACATACTATGTCATCACATAACGTAGCATGCCACACCATGCCACGACAGCCGCTTTGCCGCATGTTATGAATAAAAGGCCAGACCATAACATAAAAAGCGTAACAGAACGCGCCGTGACGGAGGAGAGCATGACATAACTCAGCATCGATAATATGGTAACAGATCAACGCAACGACTGCGACGAATGGACTGCGAAAAATATATTCTTACGTTGCATAAAGATATGCTGCCACTACAATACATCGCATCGCATACTGAGCATAGCATGGCGAAACGTAAACAATATAACACACTAGCATGTCATCACATAAACTGTCAGGACATACCACGCCACAGTCTGGTGCCACAGAGCAGACATGCCGTAATAGATCGAAGCATGTTGTGACAGAAATGAACACAACAGAGCGCACTTTGACAGAGGCGAATCATATGCGAATGAGGGTATCGCAACATGATATAATGCACTACACAGTAATGCAAGGCGACGTGCGCGCCGAGGTCAGCATGGCAGCAGGTACAAACAGGAACAGCAAGTACCGATCGGACGACGTATCAAACGTGACATGCGTCACGGCGTCAAGCCGTCCCGTCGACAACACAACATATCAGATTGCGGCATAGCAGAATAGAACCTTACTCGAATACGAGAAGGGGTGAGCAACAAGTCTTGGGTCATCGCAAGACGCGTTTTGGGGGCTCGTTTGTCGCTCCAGAGACTTGATTCGGTTTCTTTCGTCAGGGGGCCTGGGATTGTTAGACGTTCGGGTAACATGAACTGGCGACCTGGCCCGGCCGCCGCGCTGGCCGAGACCGCCGGGCCCCGCGCACATTGTTCCAGTAGACGCGCGCCCCGTTGACATGCCGAAGGCTTCGGTGGGGATCGCTCGAAACAAGTTGTTTTGTCGTTGCATTCGGAACCGATTGAACTGAACTGGAGCGGACACGCGACACTCCGTACTGCTGACGCGGTATTCTGGATCAGCCAGACTCATTCAGATCACCGCGAAGCGCACACAGTGGGCGGCGATGAAGCTCCACCACGTCGTGCCATCTCGTCTGCACCGCTCCTCGACATGCGCGAGTTCTGTCTGAACATCCAGACACGAACCCCTGCGAGCCGTCAGATGATGAAGTGTACACAGGAGCAGCTGGTGGAATTCACAGCCCACCGAAAAAACTATTGCCGTGGCGCGGGTAATGTTGCAACTCCGCTGCCAAAGTGCGACTGCCTTGCCTCTGCGCGGAAGCAGTCCCATCGAATACGCGAGGACGCGTGCACCTGCTAGCGCCACTTGTGAGCGCGTTGTGTTGTATCCTCTCTGAGCGAATGCGACGGGGGACGCTGGGACATCATTATCATTTGTATGCGTACAAATGCAGCGGACTCATCGCATCGCGGACCGTCGCGGCTGGTTTCGCCAACCAACCCCTCATACCACGAGTGCCTCCAGACGGGGCTTAAGGCACTTGTCGAATGCATCCCCGTGCAGCAATTTGGTCAGGTCTCCAACCCGCCCCTGGAACCACTCGATCTGCTTCGTACGGTTGGGCAGCAGCACCTGCTCCACGTAATCCAGATCGGCCTTGTCCGTCACGTCGTCCGCCTTCTGCTTGGGCGTCTTCTGGATCGGGCTGTAGAAATCGGCGCTGTCGACGTACGGCCCATAGAAGCCGCCCGCCCGCATCGCCTCCCAGCACGCCTCCATGACAGGCTCGCCGCGGTCTGGCTCGAAGAGACCCTCGTTGAATTTTTTCAGGTCGCCGCGCAGCTCCTCTAGCAGACTCGCATACTTCGGATCCCCGGACAGGTCATGGTGCTCCGTGGGATCTTCCTCGACGTTGAACAACTTGCCGTCCCCGCAGTGCTCGATGTCCATGATGCGAGCGATGGCCGCCGCGCTCAGGCCGAGATCCAGCGACTTCCCGAAAAGGTGGACCTCGTCCAACAGTGGCAACGCGGGGCCATGGTCGGCGATCCCCTCGATTGTGGTGCAATTCGGGTACTGCTGGCCGAACCAGATGCTGTAAACCTGATCCGAGGCAACGAGCTTCCAAGGATACTTGAGCACTGCCTTGTTGCTGACGTACAGCGTGTCAGGCCTGCCGTTGGTCCCGCTCACGATGTGCTGCCACTGAGCCACGCTGTCGACAGGCGGCAGGAGGGGCAAACCCTTCTCCTTCAGCCACACGTTCGCATCCTCGGCGGCCTTGTCTTCCTGGCTCACTCCGGCGAGCGCGGCCACCGTGCCGTACCAGTCCGCGATCGAAACCACGCCGCTGTGCACGCTGCCACGGCGAGCTGCGGGGACGAAACCGCCGGAGACGAAGGCGTTGGTGCGGATGCCGCCCTCCCAATCGGAGTACTTGCCGCCCTTGAGGGGGTAATTGTTGGCCGCACCAGGCTCGTAGATGGGGCCGCCGTTGTCGGAAGTGAAGATCACGAGCGTGTTGTCCCACATCCCTTTCGTCTTCATGGCATCAACTACAGCGCCGATGGTTTCGTCGAGGTAGAGGACCATCGCCGCGTACAGCCTGCGGTTCGAGGAGTCGAAAGGCTGTGCGCCTGCGTCCGTCACCATCTTGTCGATCTTCGTCAGGTACCTGTCAGGCACCTGCAGCGGCGTGTGCATGAGGTGCGGCGCGAAGAAGAGGAACAGCGGCTCCGAGAGGTCGTGCTGCTCGATGATCTGTAGGCAACGCTGTCGCAGCATGGCCTCCTCGTAGCAGCTGTCTGGCAAGCAGTAGGACTCGTTCACGCATCCTGTGGGGCTGACCTGTGAGGGATAAAGAGTGGGCGGCACTGGAATAGGGAGGGAAGTATCGACCTGGAATCGGCGATACATCGCCGATAGATCGGCGGTTCCTGGGCAGGTTTGGGCTATCGGCCCCCCATCGGCGATGAATGGACAATTGGAGGACGATGCATCCACTCCTATGCCTATCGCCCTCTATCTTTGCCCCCGAACCTGAGGCAGCAGCTCAACGGTCCTGCTGTGGTTGTACGCGGTGTCCTTCAGGCAGCCCATCTCGGCGGCGATCTCCGCTGAGACGCCACCCTTGAACGTTTCGTTATAAAAGCTGAAATCCACGAACTTATCAAGGCACACATCTACCTCGCCTACGGCCGTGAAGCCGATGCCCTCGTTCCAGTAGTCGTTGGCATGCTGCATGTAGCCGAAGAACGATTCGAATCCCCTGCCCCATGGAGTGTGCTGTGGCGTTGCAGCTCCAGCGTCCCACTTACCGACCATGTGCGTCCGGTATCCTGCCTCCTTCATCTTCGCAGCCATGCCCGTCATGTTGCGCGGGATACCGGCAGAGCCGCTGACTGGGTCCTTGGGGTTGTTGGACGTGATGCCGGTGTTCATCCAATTCACGTGCATCGGCAAGCGGCCAGACATCAAGGAGGAACGCGACGGGGAACAGATCCGAAAGGTGTAATGCCGGTCCAGCCTTACACCCTCGGTTGCTAACTTGTCCAAGCTCGGAGTGTGGATCTCTGCCTGCAGCTGCTTGTCCTGCGGACCAGTTCCAGTATTGTGGATTCCCCAGTTGGCCCAGCCGTAGTCGTCTGCCAGGAGGAGCAGGACGTGTGGCTTCGCATTCTGCGCCGCCACTGCAGTGCCCGAGGCGAGTAGCAGTCCCAGCAGCGTCATGCCTCGATGTACTCTCGTCCCTGGTCGCGCTGCCAGGAAGTAATGGCAAAACGAAGTGGCCCGAACCTGGAGCCAGAGTGGCTACGGATCACGAGCGGTTCCTTGTTTGGACCGCCCCAGTCCAGCATGGAGTCGACAGGTCCTGGCGGAGAGGGGTCCTGATGGTTTGCCGTGGTTTTTTCGTCGGGCCCTCTGGCCCTCCACTTGCCCAGGAACTGCCAGGAGACGACTTGGGATGAAAAGCCGATCCCGGGAGAAAGAGCCCCCCGGGGTCTGGCACCCGTTTCCCTCAGGACATACAATCTGGAGGCCGCCGAATTCGGGTCGGAGGACCGCGCCGCACCGCCGACGCATCGGCGACGCGGCGCGATCCACCGACACCAAATGCTTCGAGCAAGTTTTTGGCGCCCTGGACCTAACTGTCATGGCGACTGATGGTTATGGCTCGGGCGGGGAAAGATTTGCGGCGCGCACATGGGGGTATGGGGGAGGGGGAAAGGCTTCTTAGAAGCAGGCTGCTCCTGAGAAGGCGCCGACCGTATCTATAGATGTAATGCCGTCGCCTTCAAAGAAGCGGCCTCCTCCAAAGAAGCCGTCCCCCCTCCCCCTACCCCCCCTCTGCGCGTGGGCGACGAAAACGGGGGTGGTGAAGAACGGTGCACCTCTCGTGCACCTTTGAAGCCCCAGGGGGTCCCCTCTTGGACCGCCTGAGGGGCCCCTATATTTCGGTCGCCCAGCGTTACGAAACGCCCGCATGGATCACGCCTCTGGAAGCGCCAGGCGTTCTGGGCCCTCTTGGGAACCTGTTGGGCGATTTTGGGGTCCTCTTGAGCCGAGAACTTCAACATCGTTTTGACCGGCCTCGAGTCCAGGGGCAAGGTGGCACATCACGTGCGATCAGAGCATGACCACAAGGGCGCAGGCCGAGAGAACGAGCCCCCTCGCCGGAAGGCTCGATGGGTTAGGGAGTCTTCGCAAGAACGATGAAGTAAGACGAAGCCAGGACGAGAAAAAATTCGGGCGAGGATAACCTCATCAAGCTATCAAAGAGCCCCCCGGGGTTATCACTAGCACCGCACCGTGATTCTCCCGCGCCTTGGTTCGGGTGATATCCTGATTGGAATTGGAATGCGAGTAAGAAATGACAAACGAAGAATGAGAATAATACTAGGAGTGCTAATGGTAAGAGGAATTAGTAAGACAATGAAAAAAATACTGATAAGAAAAAGAGTGAGAATACGACTACTAAGAATAGTAATACAAGTAAGAATACTACGAATAATAAGAATAATAATCAGAATCCGAATAAGAATACGGATACGACTAAGAATAATAATCATAGTAAGAATCATAATACGAATATTCAGAACCATACTCAGAATAAGAACAAAAGCTTGTTCTCATTATCTTCACCATCCTTGTCCTATACGATCTGTATTACCACCCCTGTTGGAAATTTGTTGTTTCCTGGCAGCCGTGTGGCGCGAGGATACCGCCCCCGCCACGCACGGCGCGTTATCTTAGCACCGCACCCGCACAGAATAATCACGACAGTTTGTCAAATAAAGACAAGAAGTACAATAAGTCAAATAATCATCGTAAAAACTCAACTAAAAATAAGACTACAAATAATAATTCGAGTCATAATAAGAATACAAGTATTAATGACAATGATAACAATAATAAAGAACTTAAGCATCATAATAAGGATACGAGTAAGAGAATTGATGGTAATAAGAGTAATGATAAGAGTAGTGCCAGCAATAAGAAAAGGGATCATAACCCTCATAAGGATACGGATAACCATACTAATCAGAATACGACTACGAATAATAATAAAACTAATATGATAAGGATAAGAATAGGAAACATTATGATAGTAATAGCAGGGATAATAATGCGAATAGCACTAATAATAAGAGTAAGAGTAAAAATCAGAATACTAAGAGTAGTAGTAAGAGTAAGAATAGTCATAACAACATCATCGATGATAAACATATTCCGAAAAAAGAATACTGATCAGAATAAGGAAATAACAGACAAAACATATTAAGAAGAAGAATAATCATGATAATAACCACAATTATAATGATAGTAAGAAGAACAATGCGAATCAAAATAACTTTCATAACACGAATAAGAAAAAAGAGCTTGGCCTCATTATCTTCATCATCCTGATCCTATACGATGTGTAGTACCACCTCTGTTGAGACATTGGTTTTCCTGGCCGTCGTGTGGGATAGTGCATCCGAGGATATTGCCCTCGCCACGCACGCCGCGCTATCTTAGCACCCGCACCGCCAAAATTCTTCGCTCCCCATCGTAGGCACGGACGGTTCCTTTTCAAAGCTGCGCTCTCCCTTGCGTGGGACTTAATGATGTTATTGTTGGTGTTGGCGTTCTTGGTGTTTTTGATGTTGATGTTGTTGTTGTTGGTGTTGTGATTGGCCTTGTTGTTCTAGATATAAGTCTTAGTGCTGGCATTATTGTCATTGCTCGTGTTGGTGCCGTGCCGTAAGGGAGTCTTGGGGAGGAGGAGGAGGAGGAGGAGGAGGAGGAGGAGTTGTTCTGTTTAGCTGGGCCAAGGCCTCTTGACTGAGGCCTTGGCCCTCGGCTTGATCCTGAATGGCGAATAATAGCCAAAATATTGCGAGAATGTCTGAGGCGGTGTGCTTGTTTCGGCGAGCAGACTCGTCTGCGTTCACATAAAGGTGCGAGGTGCCAGGGTAACGTTCCTGGGGTGCCGGGTGCGTTATACCTTCGCCGGAGAGGGGGGGGGTTCTCGATTGCTTCTCCGGGTTAAATCTCTCAGATCCGGCGGATCTGGAGGATGTCTCGGGCGCCGCGGCCTTCTCAGAGCGGTCCTGAACGCTCTGGGACGGATTCATTCTCGTCCTAGCCGAGATAAAGCGCTCTGAAGCCCGGTCGAAGGGCCATCAAACCAAATCGGCCCTGATTGAACCTGGATTGAGTCTGAGATGAGGCCATATCCGGACAGATCAAGCGAGGTTGAGATGGACAGCGCGGGCGTTGGCCGGTCTTCGACCACGGAAGTGCCAGCACCGATGCTGGCTGAATTGTAACCTCCAGGAGATGAACTGGGAGGCCCCATGGGGGCGCCAAAGCCAAAGGGTGCCTCTAAGAATAAAGGGCCCTAGAGCACAGAGTGTACTGTACTGTACTGTACTGTACTGTACTGTACTGTACTAAACTGTACTGTACTGTACTGTACTGTACTGCGCACAATGGAAACAAGTCTTTATGGCGCTTGCCCCTAGCGACAAAACACTACTCAGCCGATGCCTTGACCAGTCAGAGTGGGCAGTTCAAGACCGAAACGCGTGAGGAGCAGGGCAGGGTCCCACTTCTCTTCCCACACAGGCAGCCAGCAAAATGCCCCCCCCCTCCTCCCGTGGCTGCTGCTGGCCCTGGTGTCAGCTGTGAGGGAGGGCGGCGCTACCTCAGACGACCTCACCCCGGGTGGATTGCGTGAGGGGTGTGGGACAGGAATCGAGCCAAGCAGTGCTGTTCGTGTTCGTTTTGTCTTCGCTTCCTCTCGTCATGTCTTCGTTCTGCCTCTGCCACGCAACGATATCCAAACGAACACGGCCTGCGAAATTGCCAAAACACCGTTTAGCTCGAGCCCTGGTCTAAGAATAGGCTGTCCTTGCGGTGCGTGGGGGGGAGCGATTGAGGGGCTGGCTTCGGTGGGCGTGGGGGAGACCAGAGCGGACCGTCTGTCGGAAGACTGCTTATCAAACAGCCTTCCTGTCAGGTGCGGAAGCTATGGGCACAAGGCCCGTGAGCAAATGTTGCCCACAGACCCACTTGTCTCACGGCGATAACGCCCGCGGCGGCACCAGCAACGAGTCCTTCACAACATGGGCGGAAACTGGTGTCGATTGTCGCCCCCTCTTACCCGTGCACGTTCGGTCAAACCGAACCTGGCTCGCGCTCTCGCGCCCTCGCGCTCTCGCGGAGCGAATTCTTTGTCTTTCGCGCTCTCGGGCCCCCCAAGTTCAGAAAGACTGTTGTTCAACCTAGGCCAGCGAAGCGTAAAGCGCGGTGTTACCCTCGCGCCCCTGCGAATAACCAAGACAGGCAAGATCGGTTAGCATCGAATTGGGAAATCTGATCGAACCAACACGGGGGTCGGATAGGACCGCATCAGCACGGAGTCGGAATCGAAACGGATCGGCCGCGCCAAGATCCACAACAGCGCCGTGCAAGCATCGGGCCGCCTCGGATCGTCAGAACATCGGAATCGAATCGGATCGAACCAGCCGAAATCGATATCGAATCGGCTCATTCGGATCGGAATGGGCCCTGCCTGGAGAAAGACTACTGACTGCTCTCTGGCCAAGGCCGCGAAAATGTGAGGCTCGGTTTATCCTCGCGCCACTGCACGGATGCGGATTGGAGCCTTGTTGTGCACCTGCGACCTCTCGGCCCGCTTCACCTAGGCTGCGACCTTGACGTCGACCCGTCGTGGCTAACATTTAACCTCGCAGATTTCTTGGATTGGCGCTGTACCCCCTAGCGGTTCTGGAGCGCCTCAGACGCCACCTCTGGAGCGCTTCGCGCGCAAGGTAGGGAGTTCCAGCGCCGACTCAGCAATACCACGCGGACCTATGACACTTCATAATCATGCAGATTGCTTCTGAGAGTTAAAAACCCCGGACAGTGGCCAAACCGGCGAACCGGGCCGATCCGAGACAGAGCGAGCCGCCAACAAGAAAGAAAGGAACGAAAGGGCGAGACTGGAGGTTAACGCGTCACAACGGAATCGAGTTGAATGGATGCCATGGGATTCACCACTTGACGTTCGCGCTTCCTTCCTGGGCTGCGATAGTGGGAAAATGTGCGCATCTCCCGAATCACACTATTCACACGACGAAAGACAGGGCAAGGAGAGACCGGAGAAAGAAGAAAATAGAGCGACCGAAAGCCAAAATGTGGTTAGCCTTCTTGCGCTGATCGGCGGTCGGGCTGTTCACCCACACGACATCAGCGCCCGCCTCGCCCCGGCCACCGCAAGGGGCACCACCACCGTCCAACCACAGCTGCGAGCAGCTGCACGGAGAAGAGCACTACAGTGATGCTGCGTTTGCTCTTCGCGTCTTGACGGCTGCAAACCTCGAAGCAGGGCGCGTGAACTGAGACAGCGGCAACTCAAGATCGGCGCCCAGAACTCTCCCCGGGTCCGAACGCGCCAGTTCTCCGAGCCGAGTCCAGCAGTAGCGACGAGGGGGCCATCAGAAGGCCGACTATCGTTGTCTCAACGCGCCCTCCTCTGGAAACGGCCCCCCCGCAGACTTCTCCGCCGCAGCGCCTGCAAGAATGACTGGAACGTATCGCGGCCGCGAGCAGCATACCGATGCCGACCCACCGCCGCGCTTACAGCGGCAGGTGTGCAGTGTTGTCGAGGACCCTGGCCTCGCGCTCTCGGGGATTCTTTGACGGGGACCTGCGACGGACTCTTGGCCACTCCTGGGATCCTTGTGGGGCTCTCTGGAGGCCTCGCTGGGGTTTCGTGGTAGAGGCCGGGGGCCAATCGAAGCTGGCCCTGAGAGCGGCCTCAGCAGGAGACCTGCCCAAACGTGAGAGCCACAATAACCATCAGGTGCACCATTGCTGTGCAGTATCCTACCCCTGCTGTATCCTGCTCTGCTCTGCCTCCCTGTGCCTCTCTCTCTCTCTCTTTCTCGTCCTCCCTTTCTCTCTCTCTCTCTCTCTCTCTCTCTCTCTCTCCCAGCAATCTGTTCCCATCGCGCCCTCAACCAGGGATACGCACCAAAGTGTCACTACCCAGCTTCATCAAATCGAACTCATCATCGAGAAAAGACTGCAGGCTGGGATCGCCAGTGGCAACACATTGTCGTCGTTGTCGTCGTCATGCTCGTCGTTGGAATCATCGTCTTCTTCGAACTTCCAGATCGTTCTCCTCCTCCGAATCTTCCTGGCCTCCTCCCGTCCCTCCTCCCTCCTCCCTCCTCCCCCTCCCTTATCCGCCACACCAGTCTCCACATCCTCCGCAGACTCCTCGTTATGTTCCTTGTTTCTCCTCCTCCACCTCCAGTCGCCCCCCACCAAGGACGGGAAGAAGACAGGGCATGGCAAGCGGGGGAGGGGGGTGGAACGGGTAGGAAAGAGGAGGAAATCGGGTAGGCGACGGGGAGACGCCGCAACCGAACACACAACACGGCGTAGTCTAAGATTTCATCGGAAATGCACGCATGCACGGATACCATGTACGATGGTGACGATGGCGACTGCACTGACGATGGACCTAGAATGTTTTAAATCCCTGGGTCATGCGCAGAAAGATTCCGCATCGCAGGTTAGAGGCACGAGCAGATCGCCCAAGACCCTTCCCCCATAGGGGGGTCGACTTGCCCCACTGCCTGGGGCCTGCATTGGCCCTGTCCCAGTTCCCTCCTGCACGTATCTGAGAGCCCCAGCAGGATGCCCAAGCTGGCTTTCAAGATCCTCTCAAAAATCTCGCCCATGAAGGCTCGGACACTGCAAAAGAGGCCGCAGGAGGCGCCCTGAGAGGACCCCGGCGAGGGCGTAGACGGTCAACAACCAAAATAATAAGAACAGCAACAACATTACCAACTGAAGACTGTGCGCTGTTCTTTGCTCGCGTATCAGTGAGCAGATCTACCCCGAGCCCTCGACTCCCATCCTGCTCGTATGTGAACATGTCCTCTCTGAGTGGCTTCTTATTGTCATGCTAGCTCCTAGAAGAGCCTCGACAGGGCAAGACAAGCGGGTCGGGCAGGCGGACTCTAACGTGCGGGTCGGCAGGCGGGACATTACAGCGAGCGGCGTATGGCTTGCATGCAGCCGGCCTGGATGGGCCTGGTGGGCGGGTTGGACGGCGGACCCTAGCAGGAGGGTCGGGATAGAGGACCCTGACGGGCGGGCGGAGCTGGCGGACCCCAACGGGCGGGCGGGTGTGAAAGCGGGCCAACTTCGAAGCCATCGGCCCGGCGGGCCCTCACAGGCGGGTCGACGGGCGGACGCTGATGAGCGGGCTGGGCGGCCGGGCCCTGACGGGCGGGTCGGGCGGGCCAAGAAGGCGCTGCCCCGGTAAAGGAGCAACAGGGTGCGAGAGCCGAGGTGCGCACCCCAGTTGGAACAAGAGCCGCGCGCGTGCTTCGCGCGCGCTCAGGCTCTAGCACGGTCCATGGCGGAAGGACGGGGCGCAAGCGAAACAGTCCTGGGCCTCCCCCTCATCCTCTTGCTCCTCCTCGTCCACCTCCTTCCACCTCCTCTTCCTCCTCCGTCCATCCGTCTCCCCCTTCCAAAACTACTCCCCATCGCCCTTATCCGTGTCGTCCCCCTCCTCCTCCAACTTCTGACCCTCATCCTCCCTCCTGATCCCCATCGTCCTTTCGCCCCCCCTTCATTCTTCCTAGGGCACCAGCCTCAAAACACCAACCGCCAGCGATGGCGAATCGCTCAACGGGACCTGGAACTGTCGTTGCATCCTCTCGCCTCCTGCTCCTCCTTTCGGCGGCGCGCACAATGGGGTAGGGGGAGGGAGGAAGGCTCCTTAGAAGGATAGTGAAGGCCCGCGCCTTCTGAAAAGCAGGGGTGTCTCCAAGAAACCTCCACCCCTTCCCCTACCCTGTCTGAGCGTGGCTCATCATCCACCTCCCTCCTCCCTCCTCTTTCCTCAGGCCAGCCGGTGCTCCGGCGGCGGCGGGGACGGCCGCGAGCAGCGGGGCGGCCGCGAGCCCCCTCCCCCCCCGATGCCGTCCAGCAGCGTGTCCCACGGCGCGCCGGCGGCGCCCGCGAGCGGCGCCGCTGGCTCCATGGCTGGGGAGGGGGGAGGAGGGAAGGAGGAGGGAAGGAGGAGGGAGGAGGGGGAAGGAGGAAGAGGAGGGAAGGAGGAGGACGAGGAGGTTGTCTGACAACCGTATGCTTCGTGCCATTTCGGGCAGGCATCTTTACCTTGGCCCCCCTCGTCCATCTTGATCCGCTGCGCCTGTCCGACTTAACCAGTTGGCCTCTAGGCCGAATTCTGCATCTTCACACGATTTTCGCCCCACCGAACGCTACAGCAGACTGGTGTAAGTTCGCGCAGCGTTTAAAGGAAGAGGAGGAAGATGACGACGACGACGACGACGACGCTTCAGGCGTTTCGGACGTTCCACTCAGTGCCACGCTATCGGGCCGCGCCCGACGCGCGACGGGTTCCCCGCGCGCACGGTGTGCGCGAGGCGCCCGAGCTGGGCGGCCCCAGCCCCAGGACAGGCACTTGCGTCCCTACCTGAAATGGGGGCTGCCTCAAGGCGGTCGCACCCCAGGACAGGCACTTGCGCCCCTGCCTGACATGTAACCTCCCTCCTCCTCGGCCTTCCTGCTCGCAGGCTGGCCTCCTGCCTCGCCGCCTCACCTAGAGCTCCCCTCAGCGCAGGTCAAACCCCTCCTCCTCGGGTTGGTGCTCCTCAGCTCCAGCCTGCACTCTGTCGCCCCCTGCGGGCTCCCGTTTGGCCTCGCGGCCGTCGTCGTTCCTCGGCCCTCTCGTTTCCATTCTTTGCCTGTGCCCGATTGGCAAGCTCGCCCAGCTTCAGCAGCCCTTTCTCGCTGGAGCCGTACGCTGTGCAGACGTCCGCCAGCGGTTTCACCGGCAATCTCCAGCCATAGCCCACCGTTTTGACGTCTTCTGCTTGTCTTGTTAATACTCCTCCTCTTCACATTATTATTATTATTCGTATGAGTATTATCATTATTGGAAGTGTTAATAGTCGCATGAGTATTAGTATTATGCTTAGGTGTCGTATTCGTCTTCGTTTTAGTATTATTACTATGCGTACTGTGAGTAATCGTATCAGTCTCAGTAGTGGTATCAGTATTATGATTACTGTTATTGGCCGTCTTCATCATATTGTTCGTAGTATGAGTATGAGTATGTGTAGTTATTCATAGCCGTCGTCTTCTTAATATTCGTATCATAGGTCGTAGTAGTAGTCGTCGTATCCTTGTTCTTACAATTACTAATACTATTAGTCTTCTTAATATTAGTATCAGTCGTAAAAGTATTAGTCGTATGCTCGATATTCTTGTTATGTGTATAATCGTAGAAGTCTGCTTCGTATTATTCAAACTCGTAAACGTATCACTATTATGCGCATTCGTCTTCTGCTTTATGATTAGTATTAGTAATCGTATGATTACTGGTAGTGTTCGTAGTCGCCTTCTGTTTACTAGTGTCAGTAATATTAATATTAGTGTTATGCGTCGTAGTAGTCTTCTTCTTTTTCTTCTGAGTAGTAGTACGCGACCTCGTACGAGCTTATTATTACTAGTATTAGTAATAATAATATGAGTACTCCTTCTCCTCCTCCGCCCCCTCCGCTCCTCCCTCCGCCCTCCTTCCTCCTTTCTCCTCTCTCTCCTCCTCCTATTCCTCCTCCTCCTCCTCCTATCCCTCCCCCTCCTCCTTCTCCTCCTTCATTTCCTCCTCCTCCTCCATTTCCTCCTCCCCCCCTCCTCCTCCTCCTCCTCCTCCCTCCCATCCTCTCCTCCTTCCTCTCCTCCTCCTCTCCTCCTCCTCCTCCTCCTCCTCCTCCTCCTCCTCCCTCCTCCTCTCCTCTCCTCCTCCCCTCTCCTCCTCTTCCTCTCCCTCCCTCCCTCCTTCCCTGTCTCCCGCCCTCCCTCCATCCCTCCTCCCTCCCTCCTCCCCTCCTCCCGTCCTCCGTCCTCCGTCCTCCTCCTCCGTCCTCCCTCCTCCTCCTTCCACCTTCCTCCTTCCCTCCGCCTCCTCCTCCTCCTCCTCCTCCTCCTCCTCCTCCTCCTCCTCTCCTCCTCCTCCTGTCCTCCTCCTCCTCCTCTCCCTCCTCCTCCTCCTCCTCCTCCTCCTCCTCCTCCTCCTCCTCCTCCTCCTCCTGTTCCTCCTCCCTCCCCCCTCCCCACCCCCCGCGGCCATATCTTATCTCTTGCCCGTCCCACCAATATCTTCCCATTGCCCATGGACTATGTGAAACTTGACGGTTGGACGATGTGAAAGTTGTAGTGGTTGGGCGTTGTGCCAGGCAGGGTGTCGACACTCCTCAGGGTGACGTTTGGTCGGTGGGTGTAGCTCGGCCCGTCTGGACCATCAAAGAATTCAAATACTCCTCCTGCACCTTCTCCTCCTCCTCTTCTTCGTCCTGGTCCAGGTCCACTAATTCCCCCGAAAGATAACTACCCCTGTCGCACCGACAGACGCAGTTGTAGGGGGGGCCAGCGTTTCGCCCGAGACTTTCCCACCACGTTTGACCCTGATGCATGAAACTTGCAACAAGTACCCTGATGGATTACACATCGTTGACAAAATCCGGGTCGCGCCTGAGCGCCCCGCACATTCGCTGTAAAAACTAACAACAAGTTTACGGATGAAAGGATGGAAGGGAGGGAACGGAGGGGGGAGGGGGGCCAAGTGTGGCTCTCGCCTTGGCGCCGCGCACATTCGCCTGAAAGCCGTGCACATGCAACAGTTACACGGACGGAGGGGAGGTGTTTTCAAATGTGGCCCTCGCCCTAGAGCCGTGCGCATTCAACGTCTGAGTATCATCACTCACGGAGGATTAGGGGGCGGCGCGTGCGTGTCCATCATGTGGCTGTCGCTGGTGACTTCCTCCAGCTGGCCCCGCGAACTTCGCGCGGCCGCCGTTTCCGCAGCCGCCGCTGTCGGAGCCGTCGCGCCATCGAATCCGCCGCCCCCCGTTCGTCGTTGTCGTCGGCGTCGTGGTCGTCCTGGCCCCCGCTCTCGTCGTCGCCGCCATCGTCGTCGTCGGCGTCACCGCCGTTCTCGCCGCCGCGCTCGTCGCCGTACTCGCACCAGTACTCGACCCGTCCCTCGCCCTCGTCGCCGCCGTCAGCAGCGGCGGCGCGTGCGACGGCGCGTGAACGACCACGAGGGCCAGAGGCGTCGGCGCGGTGTTGGGCATGAAGCCAGCGGGTCCTGAGGGCCACGTGTCTTGGACCTTCCCCCAGGACCGGCTCTACATCCTGAGCGTTCTGACAGTCCCGGGGCCCGGGGAGGGCCCATGGAGGCCGAAAACGGCGAAAATACTCACGACCCGTTTCCCTCAAGACCCGTTTGCCTCATGGCGCGGTGTCGGTGCGCCGCCTGCCGCGCCAGGGCCCGCCGCGCCCGCGCCCTGGCCCGGGGCGCCGCTGCATCGCTGGCCGCCGCGGCGCGCGGGACCGCGGAGGTGAAGCTGCAGGGGGCCTGCCGCCACATGGTAATGATGCGAACGATGGCGGTGCTGCTGATGATGATGACGACGACGACGATGACGACGACCACGACGACGACGACGACGGTGATGATGATGATGCTGATGACAGGGTGGTGGTGATGATGATGATGACGTTTCGTTTCGCTTCGTTTCGTAAGCGTGTTGCAATGGCGGCTCCTGGCCCCGACGCTGCTGAGCTGATCTGCATACTAGGCAGCAGCCTAGAGTATCTCAAATTTTGGCGCCATTCAAGCCACGCGCGCTGTCCGTCAACCCACGACTGCTTAGAGTATGGTCTGGCGAACCAGTCGAAACCAAAAAAACTATAGAAATATCTTTCCCAGCGCCATATTCCTACAGTGCGGTGGTGCAGCTGGGAACCCGAGGAGCGTTGCATGGCAATCATCCAGGATCTATCCCGATATCTAGGTACACGATACGCTATGCGGTCGGGGCTGGACTGTGCCATCCCCTGGAAGTGGCACGCCCAAGCATGGGACAGGCGTCTGCAAGTTAGCGCCCACGGCTCGATATCATATCTAATGCGGGTGGCAGCTACTTGGGACATGGCATTCTTCATATGTTCGGCGGCAGTGTCGGCTGTAGGTGGGCGAACGATTCGCCTCAGCATAGTATTGTGACATTTGGAGAGGCGGCTGAACGCTGAGACCGACGTATGCAGGCCCCCGATGCAATAAGTGAGCGCGGGGCGGACGCATCGGTCTAGGGCTTTCAGTCGCTTGCTGAGGCTAATTCTGGGATTAGCTAGCATATTCTTGTGTGCGGCCCAAGTACGCCACGCACGTTGGATCATATTGCCTACCTCCGCCGTGCAGCTCCTCTCGAAAGCAATGTACGTGCCTAGAACCTTGAGACCGTCCGCTCTTTCGCGGCAGGGGGCCAAGGTGCCTCTGACGCGAAGCGTGCCGATATAAGTGGGATACGTATGGCACCACTCCATTTCGTTGACAGGAACCTCCAGGCCGCTTTTGTTCAAAATGCGGAGCCAGGCCTCGGTCATTTCAGCGGCCATCGAGGCCGAACGCGCTAAAATCCAGAAATTGTCGGCAAAACTTAAAATCCCTAGGATCAAATCCTCCTCTCCTGGCATCGTGAGACAGGGCCCCCAGCCATTTTTTCGGCAGAGGTCTTGGAATTCGCGTAGGCCCGCGTCCAGAAAAACGTTTTTCAACTCGGGCGCCGCGGGGCCCCCCTGGATCAGGCTCCTTTCCCGACGGACACTCTTGGTGAGGGGGTTGCCAGGCAGACGGATACGAGCGGCAGAATTGCGGGTCTCCCTAATCCAAAAACTGCTAGCAACACGGGACACTCCATGCTCATCTAGACGTTTTGCCAGGAGGGGGCGTCGAATATAGTCATAAAGCTTGCGGATGTCTCCCCCCGGCGACAACAAGGGGTGGATCGCGGTATTCACAAAACTTCTCAACAAGATGGCGAAGGCTATATATAATCTCATGCGAGTGGTAGCTACGACGGAACGCGAACTGGCACTCATAACGATCAGCTTCCAAGATGGGGCGTTGGACCTCCAGGGCCATCATCGACAGGATTTTCAGCAGCACCGATACCAGGGCGATGGGTCTGAACTCGGCCACCTTCTGGGCCTCGGGTTTCTTTCGGATCAACTGGGCAACGCGCTCCGCCCAGGCCTGGTCGAAGTACTCGCTCGCATGGTTGCAGAGTCTCAGGCGAAACGCAGCGAGGATCTGTTCGAGCACATCGTCCTGGAACCCCTGGATCATCTCTGCCACAATCATGTCAGACTCGGCGCACGATTTGCTACTCTTCAATTGACCGATGACTGTTTTGAGCAGAGTGAGGGAGAGAGGGACCTCCGCCTGTTGGTGCTCGGCTGTCCACTGGCAATGCGCCCAGGCGGGCAGGGCCTGGTCGCTGGTCGGGTCAGCGAACAGGTCGGCGTAGGAGGCGCGGGTCAGCTCGCAGCGGGCCTGCACGGGGCTGGCGCTCCGTCCCTCTTCCGACTTCAGCTCGTAGACAGGCTTGCCAGAGCGATATGGTCTGTCGGCCCGCCCCCTCGCGCACAAGCGCTCCAGGTGAGCCGTGTTGCAGCGGCCCCTCAGGGCACGCTTGGCCTTGGCCACCGTAGGCCCCAGCAGGTGCCGCACACGCAAGTCCGTCTCCTGCGCGCGCAGCTGCTCCAGGCGCTTCAGGTGGAGGAGCTCAGGGCCCCCCTGCGGGGGCCGCCAACGCCCGCGCCGAGGGGCGTGGCCGGCCACGGCTGCACCAGCGGAGACCGCCGACGCCAGCGCGGAGATGGACGGGGCGCCCTGTCTGGAGCACGCGGCCAGACGCGGCTGCGGGTTGAAGAGCTGCGCGAAGGTTTCGCCGCCATCCTCCCTGGCTATCTGACAGCAGCACCGCTTGCGCGCTCTAGTCTCGGCCAGCTTATGTTCACTAACTCGTCGTCGGTACTCTTCGGCCCCCCAATCATGGGCAGGGCAGGGCCGTCTCCAGTGGGCGGTGCCGAAGCGCTTGTCCGCACCCCGTTTCGCCCGGAAGTCCGCCTTCTCGTTGCCCAGATTGCCGCCATGGCCCTTGACCCATCGGATGTGCACATCAAAGTGCGAGGCGGCCCGCTTTCACAGGTGCACGGCCAGGATCGCCAAGGGGGCGTTTCTCTCGTGGCTGAAAAACTTCAGCGAGGAGTCCCTGGACGCACGTCGAGTCGGCGACGATCTGGATGAGCCTGCCGTCCTGGGCCGTCGGCTCCAGGGAGCCGCGCTGACCCAGCAACCGCAAGAGCGCCTCCACGATCGCCGAGAGCTCGCCCGCGTTCGCCGTGAGGGCACAGGCGCCCAGGAAGCGGGGGTCCAGGTGGTTGGCGACCACAGGGCCGCACGCCTCGACCATCGGCTCGTCTTGGTCGTGCGGCGCAGTGGTGCGGTAGACGGCGAAGCCCCAGCCTGCGCTAGCAGCCTGGCGCTGTCCGCGCCGTCGCCCCCGCGCCGAGCCGTCCGTGAAGATGCCCAGCGCGTTCGCGAAGTCGCCCTCGGTGAAGCCATCCATCGCGGTCGGAAAGTACGGTGCCCGCAGAGTCGAGCATACCGTCTCATTGAATAAATGGGCGCCCTCTAATTGCCAAGCAACGGGCTTGCGCGGCGGCCGTTCCATCAGGTCAGCGTCCTCGAGGGCCTTCTCGGGTTCGGTGATCGTCGGGATGGCCTCTGACGCATGGCAGCGTAGCAGCAAAGGGAGATGATCGCTCTGCTCGGCATCCGTGAAGCGGGCCTGGCACGTCGCTGAGGTGAGCCAGTCGCGGTGGCACAACATGAAGTCGATCTGGCCTGGCTCCTTTCGGTTGTCGTAATAGCATGTAGCCTGTCCCCACTGTCCTCGAGAGAAGGTGTTGGTAGCAACCAAGTCAAATTCAGTCATCAAGTCGAACAGCATTTCGACCCGCCAGGTCATCTTGGTAGCCGAGTGTTGGCCGACCGTCTCTCCGTCTCCAATCCCCAGGTCATCCTGGGCGTCAGCGCTGACTATGGCGTGGCAATCAATAGGCATTGTAATCAGACACTCTCTGAGCTGCGCAATGGTCTCAGCGTGCTCACAACGAACGATATGCGAGAATTGATGGCTAGTAATCAGCCGAACACGTCCCCAGACAGGCAGCTGCAAGTCCAGGGGCATGGTGCGAGTGTGGAAGCTGGGGGGGGGGCTCACGATGGATGGAACCAAAGACTCGTGGATCGCAATCGCGCATCTCTGCCAGGCCCCCGCTGGAGGCGACACATGAACGACATAGCCATCGAAGAGCTGCCCGGGCCAACCAGCCACGCACCATTCTTGTAAAAGGATAACACGTACATCACATTCTGCGCGCAGGTCATCGAGGAGCTGTTGCCGCCTCCTAGCTCCACGGACGCCTCTTACATTCCACCCCAGGACTGCAAGGTCCCTGACGTCCCTGGCGAAGCGGCGGCCCCTCGACTTGAATCACTGTGGCCTGGGAGGGTCGTTGATTTCTCCGAGCCGCTCGGGAAGTTTGAACTCTGCCAGCTCCTGGTCCAGAAAGCCTTGGCCAGCGGCTCGGATCAGATCTCCATCAATTCCGTGGTGCGAGATCGCTGCAGGATCCCGATCGGTCTCTCACTCCCGTTGCGGCGGAAGACCACTTGGCCACGGTCCCAGTCGCCATCGAAGGTGCTCATCTTGGAGTCCGCGTTGCAGAGGTTCTCGGCCTCGCCGTACTCTCTGAGCAGCCTCGCCGCGTAGGAAACTCGCCGCGAGAGCTCGACCTCGTGGGGCTCCTGGCCCACCTTGTGCCACAGCTGGTCGTTCTCGGCTCCTTGGCACGGTACCTTCCGGCCCTTCCATGCCTTCATGAAATTCCACACCTGACGGTTGCAGCTAAAGACCACCTTCGCCTGATCACAGAAACGTCCTACTCCGTGGATCTCCGCGATGCCCTGTGACTCGAGCGTCGCCCCCTCGCTCAACTTCGATCTCAGGCGGGCCTCGACCTCGCCCTTGCCCCATGTGCCTGGGAAGCCAGCCACGAAGACCACGTGCTTCGTATTCTTCCCGCCGCGAAGAGTCTGGGGAGCCCCGAACTGATTCTGGTCACCAGGGGCCCTACGCAGGCAGTCGCTCCACGGGTCGGCCTGGCACGCTTGTCCCGCTCCCAGACCAGGTCGCAGAGGAGCACCGTGACCCGCGGCTGTGCTGGCGTTTGACGACGGAGCCCTCGAAGCAGCCTCCAGCGCGTCGAGCCGCGCGCGCTGGGCCCGCTGCTCTGACTTGATAGAAGAGATGGAGGCCGAGCTAGCGCCCACCGTGGTCCTCAGCGACGATACATGGGCCTCAACTGCGTCCACCTTCACGCTCATGCTGGCGGTCGCTGAACTGATGATATACTGGGCAAGCGCCATCTGCGAGGGATCCTGCGGGGGCGGCGGCAGCTGAGCGCGAGCGCCTCCTCCCGCAGGGGCCTCCAGGCCGCCGACGCCAGCCGCAGCGGGGCCCGCCTCGGCGCCCGTCAACTCGTCGCCCAGGTCCACGGCGGGGGGCTCGCCCGTCCACTGGCGGATCCGTCGGCCCTCAGCGCCCACCCCCGAGGGGGGCGGCGGCGCAGGCGCGAGCATGGCTGCAGCAAAATGCGCGCTCCAAACTCGGGCGGCGCGATGAGAGCGCAGAGAGCTCGGGCCAGGCCGAGCAAAGAACAGCGTCTCAGGTCGGCGGGCAGCTCGACCAGGACTCGGAGGAAGCCCGTCCTGCCAGGGCGCCGTCTTGAGCCAAAATGATGATGATGACGGTGATGACGACGAGGATGATGATGAGGATGACGATGATGATGGTGCTGATGGTGATGATGATGATGGCGATGATGGCGGTGATGCTGATGATACTAATGATGGCGATGATGATGATGATAGTGATAATGGTGATGACGGTGATGGTGATGGTGATGCTAATGATGGTGGTGGTATGATAACGATGATGATGATGATGGGCTGATGATGATGGTGATGATGCTGAGTGTGAACGGGATGCTGCTGATGATGGTGACGATGGCAATGATGATCGGGACCGAGCTCGGATCGAGCGCCGCGCGCGTCGAAGGAGCAGAACGAGCGAAGAGGCGGCCCAACGACTCAGACGAGCATCGCGGCCAGGGCGTCCTCTCCGCGCCTCAGTGGAGGCGACAACACACATGACAGTCGAACGCGAACAGGTCACGCGAGCAATAGCCATGCCAGAGCCTCAATTCCAACGACGAGGGCGCGATGGACAGGAATCCTGACATTAGAGCCGTCGGGGCGAAAGCCACGCAAAAACCGATTCAAACGATCACGCTTGTTCGGCTCTCGACGGAATTGGGTTGGATCGCAAGGCAGCAGCAGGCCTCCACGAGCCGCGCCTCGCGAATCGGATCCACACGCCGTGCACGCCACGAACTCGCCTGCGACCCGCAGTCTGCGCCCCCTGCATGCCTCAGGCGGCGCGAGGCCAGACTGGGGGAGAGGCACAGCAGGTGGGGTTGCCGAATTCGACCTCTTTGGACGGGGGGCCTCACTCCCCGGCGTACCCGCAGGCCTCGGCCAGCGGCCGATCTGGGCGCGAGAGCTCCAGGGAACCCGCCAACCGCAGGCGGTGGGGATCCAGCGGAACCCAGGGGCCTCCAGCGCAAGAGCACCAGGGGGCGATCCAGCCGACCCCGAAGACGCAGAAGTCCGAGGCCGCGCGACACGGGCAGAAGGAGCAGAGGCAGGGCGCCTCTGACCGCGCGACGGCGCGGGAGCTCCAGGGAAATCCGCGCCGGCCCCACCCGAGCCAGGATCCGTCGCCAGAGCTCCAGAAGCGGATCCAGCCGACGGCTCGGAGGACGAGGAAGGCACAGAAGCCGTCAGCGCAGCTCCAGTCATGAGCGCCGCGGCCGCCACCATCGCCTGGGGGGCGGTGGGCGCGGCCGGACTGCACTCCGCCGGCTCGACGCCCCCGGCGAAACGCACTCGCTTTCGGCGAGGTTCATGGGCAGCCTCGGGCGGAGAAAGACCGACTGGGGCACCCTCCCCCCCGCCCGGGGCCGCCGAACTCTGGCTCGACATGCCGGCATCCTGATATAGGGCCGCGCCGAGGGCTGCTGGGGCGGCCGCGGGGCGCGGAGGAGGAGGAGGAGGAGGAAGCTCAGAGGCCCGCTCGACCACATCTCCCCGAGCCGCCTGGGCCCGCGCCTTGAGCCCCCCCCCCCCCTGCATGTCTGGCGGAGCATGCGCGCGCGACCAGCCAACGTGCGAGCTATTCTAGCGCACCAGGCGCATCGCCACCACGAGGCAACGAAAAACGGAGCATGAGCAGAGGCGGGCGTCGCGCATGGCTCACCACTGCGTCGCCGCGGCTGGCGCGTCCGCCGCCCTCGTGCTCGCGGCGGCCGTGGGTCGCGATCCAGCGCCAAGGTCCCAGACATCAGGCCGTCGCGCACCGCTGCCACCCAGCAGGCCGTCTGACGAGGGCGTCGAAGGAGGACCTTGGACTCCGCCTTCTGCTGGTCCGTGAAGCAGTGGAGCCCCGATCCCAAGCAAGCGAGCGCGTCCGCCCAGTCGTTGCCATGCCGATGCTGGTCGTTGCCGCTCTGGTGCCCACGGACGTGAACGATGCGCACGTTCGAGGAGAGGCCGCCGCGGTCATCAAACTTGGCCCACAGCTGCACCCACAGATCGCGATTCGAGCGCCTGGGACAAAGTGCCCACGCGCGCCCGCGCGCCAGGCCGAGGATAACCTCCAGGTGGTCCGTGCGGAACGGCCACTAGCAGGACCTGAATGACCGCCCAGCGCCGTAGTAACCGCCGACGGCCCGGAAGTTCTCGAAGATGACGAAACCCCAGCCCGCTCTCGCGGCCTGCGGGCGGCTCCAATGCTTCAGGCAGGAGCCGTCGGCGTAGATGAGGCCGGTGACCATGAAGCCTGGGGCTGCCGGCAGCGCGCGCCAGCGGCCGCTGTCGTCACGGGGAGGAGGAACAGGTAGCGAGGACAGCGGAACCAGCAGGCGCGCCCAGCGCGGATCGTTCTGCACGATGTGTGGCAGCCCGTCGATCAAGGCCTCGTCCAAGGCCAGCTCCCGCTCGGGCTGGCACGGCTCGCACGGCCAGTAACGGTGAACGGATGTGCTGGGCGCGGCCCAGCATCGTCGACATAGCCCGTCGGCCGCGTAGCCGCACCTGCGCAGTCGAGCCTGGGACCAGGTGGCACTCGCGACGAGAGACCGGACGGCGCCGGCGCCCGAGTCTGTGAGCCTCCAGCGGGTAGTGGGCCTGTGCAGCAGCGCCGCCAGCGGCTCCAGCCAGTAGCCCTGCGGCTGCCAGCGCACTGGGCCCAGCTCAGGCGCGGGGTCGGGCGTGGCAGCCCAGCGCCGCCACATGGCGCGCGCGGCGGACTGTCTCGCCAGCTGCTGGACCGTGGACGGGGCCGCGACGTGTAGGTCCAACACGTCGCCCTCGTCCGCGCGCCAGGCGAAGGCGAAGGACGCGCCCCAGCCCAAGTCTCTCAGCGCCAGGCATACCGCGCAGGCAGGGCCCATGGCCTTGCGCAAGGGGCGGGGGGCCAGCAGGACAGAGGGGGCCTGGAGCTGCCACGATCGCTGCATGTCCGACCTGTCAGTCCTCGGGTCCACGGCCATCAGCGCCCAATTGAATAAGGGCTGCGTCCACGCCGCCAGCTGCGGCTCGGCGCGGGCCCCTGGTTCCAAGCAGGCTGCCAGCCAAGTCGAGGAACCCGCTGCCAGCCGCCCCCAGCCCTGCCTGAGCATGCGCCGCATCATGGCGACCAGGGTCGGCGGGGCCCCCATGGCAGGCAGACTGCACTGGAGAGCTGCAGGAAGCGAGGCGCGCGTCAGACGGCCCAGCTGCGCGCCGAGGCCACGAAGTCGTCGAAAACGCGGCAGCCTGGCGTGGACCCGCCTGGCCCGCTTGCGCAGCGATGAGAAGCGGAGCGGTCTACCAGGGCGGGCCTCCACGCCCAGGACCTCCAACGCCTGGCAGGCTCGGAATCCGTGGCGCCGCAGGCGGCGAGCGACCTCGCGCGCGACCTGCATTCGTGAAGACGTGACCCGGGCCTTGTGCCGCGCAATGGACAGCTCCAGATCCTCCTGCAGGACGAGGGCGAGCCGCTCCAAGAAGTCAGTCGCCCATGATGACCCGCAGGGCCGCGCGGATCTGCACCGTCAACTCATCAGCACAGATGGCCGGCGTCCGCGGCTGGTGGGCGGCCAGGCGCATCAGCTCGTCCATGGGCGCGAGCATCGCCAGCTGCAGCAGTGCGCTGGCCAGCGCGCATCCCGGCAGGGCGCCGCAACAAGCTTGGACCGCCCTGGAGCGCGCCTAGCTCCACTGGAGCCGGCGCGGCGCGAAGTACATGGCGAGGGCGGAACGAACGATGACCATGGGGAAGTGGCGCACCCTCGCCGCAAGGACAATCATCATCCAGCGGAGGCGGTCGCAGCACTTCTCGATATCAATGAGGGCCGTAACGACGACGTCCGAGTCCGCGTCGCCAGCAGGATGAGCCTCACCGCGAAGCAACACCCTGGAGGCCGTGTCGTCTGCGGCCTGCCCCTGACCCAGCACCAAATAGTCCCGCGCGCCGTAGTCCAAGAACCAACGCCGGACTTCGAGCAGCCGGGCACGCGCCCAAACCCTGTGCGATGCCGTCAGCAGGGAAATCGGCCAGAAACCGCGAAGGGCCTTGGGAAGAAGTAGTATGCGGGTGGACGTCATGGCGGCGGGCCATCGGCCCCGAAGTTCGCACATGTAGAGCAGGTACCCCAGGAAGGCGATGGCCTCGTCGCTGAGAAGTGAGACCATGCGCGGGTGCAGCTGGTCGGGCCCCCAGCCAGTTCGCCACGGGAAGGCGCGCGCGGCGCCCCGCAGGCGCTGTGCGGACAGCGGCCGGAGGGGCCCCACGCAGCCGCGCATGATGCCCAGCAGCTGCTGGAACTCGTCCGAGTCCGCGAACTGGCCGCCTGCGAGGCGCGCCGCCCCCGCTGCCGCCGCCGCCGCCGTGCCCTTAAGCGTCCGTTTTTCTCGTGTCCTTAAGCGTCCGTTTTCCCCCCTGTCTCCATGATTGACATCGTCCGTGATGCTCAGGGCGGCCGCCGCAGATGTCAAGTGGCAGGAGCCGCGAGGGAGTGGGCATTCCAGATATTGGCCCACCCCTCCATCTGATGCTCGGCCACCGCCTGCGGTGACGCCGTTGGAGCGCCGTCGTAGTTGACCTGCTCCAGGCACCAGCCGCGTGGCTTGGTAGAGCAGAGCAGCGCGCGTGCGCCCAGGGCCATCTGCCTGCGCGCCCACGCCAAGAAGGCCTGGCGGCGGCCATCTGCGGCTCGCCGCTCCTCCGCGGCCGCCTCGGCGCCAAGCCAGCGCTCGAGGCCACCCAAGAGGATCAATGCCACGAGGGCCGTCTGGCCCTCAATGAGCTGCAATGCCCGCGCCGTGGTGGCGATGACGGCGGGCTCAATCCAGCTGCACGCGCCTCTGGCACCCTGGGGGCCGAGGGGCGAGATGAGTCGCCGACAGGCTGGCAGCGGGAAAGAGCCGCCCAGCCACGCCTTGGCGCCAGCCACGTCGTCGAGGGCCTGCTGCAACAGACGCAGGGCCTCGCCCGGGGGCCGGCCGCAGGGCGAGATCGAGAAGGGGCGACTCGACGCGGACGCCAAGCATAGCGCGGACAGCGAGCGCGCCCCCCGATGCAGGCCACGTCATCACGGGAACGATGGCGACGATGGCGATGATGATGACGAGCATGATGGCGACGGCGATCAGGACTCGCGTAGGAGACAAGGGACGGGGCGAGGGCAAGCGGGCAAGAGGCGAGAAGAGGGCAAAACGAAAAGAGTACGAGCGGACAAAAAGCGAGACGAAGGCAAGAAGTCCGTCCCAGGGCGGCAAGCTATGGTTGAAGACAGGCAGTCCCAACTCCGCCCCTGGGAAAGGCTCAAACCAGGAAGAACATGGGGAACCAGAGGCGCACAGTGAGCACTACGACCACTAAAACAGCACGCGATCGGCTAGGCAGCGGCAGCGAACGGGGGCGAGCGGAACGCTCGAAATGACAGAGACAAAACACCGTCGACGGCGCAACAGCCGACGTGCACGAGCATGCAAAAGACGGAAAATGACAGGGCTGTAAGATTCAGACGCGCGCATTCTATGATACACTGAGTGTGCGAGCTCGACACCAATGACGATACTACTGAGCTCCTCGGGGGTTCCCCACTCAAACAGGCGCGGCAAGAATCGTTTCCTGAAGTCACCGAAGAAAGATGAGACAGGAATACAGGGCAGCAAATGAAACAATACAGTGGCAAAGAGCGGGCAGAAAAAACTATGGGATGGCGTCGCAACGCCGGCCTTGCATCCAGATCGGAATATCTCCAGCGGCTGACGGCGTCGGACAGCGGCGGCCCACGCATTGCATACAGTTTTGAGAACACCGGCGACAGCGAAGCAGGGCATCTGAGCAGCAATCATTTGCATTCGAATAAACATTACCGTCGGGTCTTGTCGATCAGTGCGTTGGCCCTTCATCCAATACTCTATTCTCAGATGCAGATGAAAGGACACAGGGCCTTCAGGAATGCACGACTGAGCGAGAACGCGCTTTTGCAAATCTTTGCACCAAGAACCCTCTGGCATACGAGGGATGCAGTTCGCTTCCTCCAGTTATGATGCAATTGATAGAACATGCTATTGGTGAACCTGGGATTGTACTCATGAGCAACCAACCAATTACTGACTGACTGACTGGCTGACAAGCCATGCACCAAGCGGTGCGCGGGCATGAACGCCGGCTTAAAGAAGAGCCTGGGCCTTGGCTGCACGCCGGGCAGCTGCAGTCGGCTACCAACGAAAAGCTGTGCTCGTGCGCGGGGGGCCCAGGGCACCGCAAACGGGAAACGCGCGCAAGTGGGTCACACTGGGGCGACCAGGAGGAGGAGGGGGAGGAGGAGGAGGAGGAGTGCACGTGGAATTAAGACAGTGCGCGTATAATACGATCGCATTGGCAAGTTTGCGCTGCAGCCTCGGCTGCTGCCGTGCTACCAAAAATGCTTGCAGAATGCTTCATCATCTCACAGGTAAACTCCTTGCATGGCCTACCAACCCTCCTCGTTGTAGCATCTGCCTGCGGCGTCAATGAGCCGGAAGCGAGCGTGCACGTCTGCAGCGGGCGCCCTCGATCGGCGCGTAGCACTTGACCGAAGAGCAGGAGCTGCCGGCGTAGAAGTTGCTGGCTCGCTGCGGCGTGGTCTGCACGGCGCAGCGCGTCTGTGTTCTGCACGCGCGAAACCCATGAAGATCGGACGCCTCTGAACTGCCGGACACACCTGTTCTGGAAGCCGCCCAACCGCCGCACCTGCGATTTTGTCAGGCACGACCCTGCTAGCCCATATAATAATCAGACTCCACAATCGATGTGTAAAGTCGCAGCTCTCGTTGTCTGGTCAAGGAAGAATGCGACCAGACTTTTCGCGACGTTGCGAAATGCCCCTTGGCCTCTCCGATATTTCTGCCAAATTCGTGGCCCATGTCTGCGTCTGCCGACAGATGTGCTCCAAGGTATTGTAGGTGCTGCACATGCTTGAGGGCAGTGCCATCAGGGGCGTAGATCTCGCCCTTCGACTGAACTGCGAGCACCTGAAACTTGCCCCAACGCAACTCCATTCCGTAGCGCTTGCCCGCGGAGGCAACGGCACCCACCAGCTCGCCCACGTTCAAGGCACCAGCCGATACTGAGCAGCCGCAGCATGTCGAGCAATATCAACAACTTGCACAGGAAACCCAATCTCGTTTAATCGATCAAGAAGATCAAGATGCAGAGAGCGGCGCGGCCATCCAATCACCGCTTGGAGCCCTTTCTTCACGTTGACAACGTCGCACAGCAGCTGTGGCGCAAAGAATTGCGCGATGTGCGCGAGAACGCTCATCGCCAGAACATTGTAGCTGGTCAAAGTCTGAGCGAAGCCAACATTCATATTACGACAAAGAGATAATCGACCGCAGTACTTTTTCAAGCGGCAACGCTCACGATTCAGCGAAGCCATCAATACGTATGCCAAGATATGTGCGAATATAGACAAACTTGAGATTGGCGGCGCTCAGGCCAGCGCATCTGAGACGCACCCAGATCTGAGCTCGAGCGCGAGGAAAGTTGAGGAATAACATCCGAGTTGTCAATATCTTGATCCAAAGGCCAGCGGCATACCCACAAGGATTCAATCGCCGAAAAGGCGCAGGGAGTGCGCGATACATGTCTCTCAATACATGAGCCACATCGTCTGCGAAGCACTTGATGAACGGCCGAGGAAGACGAAAACTCATCCGGCGAACCGCGCGATCTAGCGCAAGTGCGAGCATCGATCCAGACATCGGGCAGCCCCGCGTAATCCCAGAGAGGACGACGAAGCCCACGAAGACAGCCCCAGATTTTACAACAGAGGTACGGATAGTCTTGTAGCGCGCACGGATAGTGTGGATAATATACGCAGGCAACCCCATGAACGAGAGCACCCAGAAGATCCAAGACTGGGCAAGGCTGGGGGGCGCCGTCTCGAAGTCCACCAAGGTGGCCCCACAGCCACGATTGCCCTCAACATCTCCCCGCGACGTAAGAGACGACGATGCCTCCAGATATTGTCAGCCATCTGCCTGCCAGCCACGAACCCCGTCTGAACCCAATCTACAGTGCGTCGCGTCTGGCGCGCGAGACCCGAACCGATGGCATGCGAGATCAACTTGTTCGAAGTGTCCGATAACGAGAGCGGCCGAGCGGTGGCAGGCGCGCGCGCGCAATATCCATAGCTTCACTAGGGAGAATACTTCTAGGCAGAAAACCACGCAGCAACGATTGAAATCCTCCGGCAACTCCTCTCCTCCCAGAACACATGGGTAAACGCCATATAGAGAATCTGACTAGCTCCATCTCCCCCATAGCGGCAGCGCGAGAACGGAGTGCCATCAGGACAAGGGGTAGCATCGATCAATTGCACAAGCACGTCACGAAACCAGCCATGAGATCGGCCAGCGAACGCCTCTAGAAGCGGCCTGCACGAGAGGGCGATAGAGCTCCCGCTCCTCCCCCATTCACCTCTTTAGCCTCATGCACCTTCCCCTGGTGCGAAGTGAGCACGGCGGCGCCCGAAGCCTTATCAGGTGCCCCCTGCCCATCAGGGCCAGCGACCGCGCGCGAGGAAAGCCGACGACCCCGATCAGCCCAAGCAGCATGCAATCGATGAAGCTAATGTTTCTGCTGGCGCTTGAAAGTAGGTTGCCCGCCCCATCGCTGTCAATCTCAAGCTCCCGCGCACGAAGGTGAGCAAGGGTAGCAGAGCGCATGGCAGAATGGAAACCAGCAAGGCCAGCCCATTCCACATCTGCTGGAATAAACTGCTTGAACTCAGGAAGAGCATGGCGGGCTTTCCGAATAAGACGAGCCTGGGAAGACCCCATAGCGCGTATAACTGCAAAGCACCAACTGACCTTCTCATCTGGTGTCTCAGGGCCAGGAAAAGAGAATTGCTCCTCAGTGAGGTCGGCAGCATAGCGCATCGCATCCTTGAGAAACTTCAACTCTTCACATTCACGACGAAAATCAACTTGCGAACGACCCAAGATTGAACGCGACGCGCTACTTTATCTCCGGGTGGCCGTCCTGGGCGAAGCTGCAGATAGAGAGGGGCGCGACCACTTGGCTCGTTTAAAAATGTCGCTTCCCACTGAACCCCCACAAAAGGATGCCAGTCACATACAGCACCCGCGGGTGCATTCACATAGATCTTATCGATGCGAGCTGCGGATGCAATCCACCCTTGATGAATGGCGCGATGAATAGGACAACCTCGCTGGAATTCGAACATTCGACCAAAAAGTTCGCCAAAGTAGACGCCAAAAGTTCGCCAAAGTAGGACGCCAAGTGAATGCGATCGGCGACGAGCGGGTAATATCTAGCTTGGCCAGGCCATTCTCGCACATCGGGATATGACGAGCCAACTTCTGGAGTGCCAGCTTCTTGATCTGCATCGAGCACTGGGGAAAACATGTATATGATATATGAACATTGCCCTCTTCCCGCCGCGCAGCATCAAGATAGATTGACGCAAAGTTGAGACGGAACGGAACCTGATATCAGGAAAACCAGCGAAAAAAGTTTACGAATCATAGCAACAGCACCACCACTGCGCGATGGAGGGAAGCCCCCACCGCGCTCGAACATTGGGAAATCGGACCGAAGCGAATGCAAATCGCCTTTCTGCCCATGCGTCTCTTGAAGAAGAGTGCCCGTAGCACTGCGAGCCATAAGGTGTAACCGCTGCCATTTGAGATTCTGCCGAGAGGACTCGCCACCGAAAGCCGCTGCTTGATCGGGCCGTAATACTTCGAGAGAGCACGCTGACGAAGTCGAACATCCTCCGGAAAATCCTGTCGAGCTTTGATGTGGAACTTCACCTGCGAACGCGGATCAGTCCACATGGCCTTGCTGGAATTGAAGGTGGACCGAAACTCCCTGGCAGCATCAGCATTCTCGAACTTCAACACGTAGCTTTGACTGATGGCAGCGAACTAGGTCTCTGTCCACGTGCGTTTGGGCTCTGAAATTAGTGCCGCAATCTCCTTGTGCCAGTTCTCACTCACGCTGAGCACGCAAAACAGGGCGATGCCAGCAATTTATCCAAACCTTCGTATCATCAGACTCAACATGTTTCACGCCCGTATCAAAACTCTGCCCAATAGAAAGTAAAGAACGTTTGACACAACGTGCAGCAGCCGATGAGGGGGGGCAGTAGAAGCACCTGCCCTAGTTTGCTTGTTCTCCACGGTAGTCATCCGCGCCTCAAGGACGCTGGTGCGCTCATCAATGGTCTTCTTCGCGTCCTTCGTGAGCTCCTCCTTGAACTTGGGAAGCCTGCCTTGTAACTCTGTCACCTGCCCAGCGAGAGAGACTGAAAGGCCGAAGTCATCTTTTTCATCTCTTCCAAAATAAAACCCAATTCCGTCGCCATGGCTGAAGCGACTAAAGAGAAGAGAAAAACAGAAATGTGTCCACTTGAGTCTGACCTGATGAAAAGCCTCCTCACGAGAGGCTGTCGCACTCAACCTGGGGCCTGTCCCCATCCTTGAGCCGACATGGCAACGGATGACGATGATGACGACGATGATGAGGATGACGACGATGATGACGATGATGATGATGACGCCGACGTCGTCGTTGCCTGCGTGGACAAGGGGGGGGCAGGAGATAGCAGGAGGTAGAGAGAGGAGAGGAGCGCGAGGGACGGGAAGGAATGCAGGGAGGAGATCCGCGGAGAGTTCCGGAGGTCCTTGCAGAAGTCTTGTGAATCCGAAGAGGATGTCTCAATGTCTCTCTGAGATGGCCGGTTGTTCTCGGAGATTCTCTGAAACTAATATCTGACGCTTCACGGAGGCCCCAGAAAAGTTCTCGGAAGGGAGGTTCCAAATATTATGCAATGTCCGTGGGGATTTACAAACCTGAAGCCTACCTAGCTAGAGGCTCAGCGTAAGCAGAGCTGCAACCATGCAAGAAGCAGTTCCGCATCCAAGTAGGAGCACAGATCATCATCGGTATGGTGTGGTGGCGCACGGGGACAAGATCGCCTCTGGCAAGAGACGGCTGTTTTCCCCACGCGCTGCTACTGGTGTTCAATCATCAGATGAGAGAAGCGGCAGATCGGGCGCCGACCCCTTGAGCCAGGGCGGCCGCGGACACGCCAGCGCATGCAGTCGTCGCTCCCCTTGGAGCAACCCTTCAAAGTCGGGGGGGCGCCCGGGCCGCGAGGGGGCCCGAGGCAGGGCGTTGGCCGCAGCAGAGGCGCGGAAGCCACCCCGGGAGGCCCCCGGGAAAAGGCCTCGAATGTGAGGGAGCGCTAAAGACATGACTCTGTTCAGTCCGGGCGTGCTTCTTCGATTTCGCCCTGGGGCCCGTCATCGGAACCTGGGGCCAGCCAAGAATATCCAGGGAGAAAAGCTGGCCCCCGGGGAAGGAGCCGGGCACCTCTGGGGCCGCGCATTAAAACTATCACAGATCACATCGTCGAATATCTAGGGGGAACGTGAGGGGGGACCAGTCCAGGGGGGGGAAAAATATTCGCGTTCCCGCCTCGTCGAGGTTCCGAAGCTCAAGGTGGCCCCGGAGCAGAGGGAGGCTTCCAAGATGATCCCGAGACCGCCCAGGACGGCCCCAAATGCCATCAGGAAAGCCCCCAAAACTGCTCCAGAGGCGAGGGGGAACGTTGGGGGGGGACTGGCCCACAGGGAGGGGAAACATCGAGCTTGAATCGGCGATACATCGCCTATCGGAGATGAATGGGCTTTTTTTTAATATGCTGCTTCCATCGTGCCGAAGGACCGGATCGTGCTCCCATCGTGCTTCGAGCACCCAGATAAATATCGAAACAGTGTCTGCCCGACACGCTAGCGAAGTGTCGTCCGTATTTTCTCGGTGCTCGAAATTCTTTCTGGTGGCCAATGCTAAAAGCAGGTTGGAACATGGGGTCCAAGCGTCCCCCTGGGCCAATCCCGCCCGAACGTTGCCCGATCAAAGGAAGCGATCACCGAGAACACGACAACAATAGTTGGCGCGGGCGCGACCCGCGCCTGGGGAAAGAGACCTGGCGAAAAACGCCTGGCGTTTTCACGCTGGGCGTTTTCACCGCAGCCGTCCTCGCGGTCGTCGTCGCCGCCGCCGCCGCGGTTAGAAGAGCACTGCCTAAAAATAGACTTTCGGAACTCCGCGCGGATCTCCGGAAGCATCTGTGCGTGGCACCCCGCAGTTGCGGATGAGAATGAGGGGCGGCGGGGACGTCAGCAGTCTGCGAGGCTCTGGAGAAGCCCGCCTGAAGCGCATAATTGTCACAAGTTAAAAACGAGCTCGCCGCAGGCGCCGAAATTCTGTTAAAGCAATCTGGGTCGGTGGCGGGCTGGGTCGCGGGTGAGTCGCGGGTGGATCGCGGGCCTGGTCGCGGGCGGGGGGACGACAACAAACAACAACAAACAACAATAAACACTAACAACAAACAACAACACCAAAAACAAACACAGCATCAACAACAGCAACACCAACAACAACAAACAACAAACAACGACAATCAATACGAATAATCACAACAACCACAAAAACAACACCACCAACAACAACAACAACAACAACCACCACCACCACCACCACCACCACCATAACCACCACCACCACCAACCCCAACAACAGCAACAACAACCCGCACCGCAAAACCTCGTCTCAGCCACGCGCCCAGGGAATGTAAATGACCGCTCAGCCCCTCAATCTGATATGCCGCGTTTGTTGTCGATCGTCATCGCCGGGAGCATCGGACCACGGACCTCGTCCTCACAGCGTAAATTTTTCCGATCGCCGCCTCCCCCCAGGGGCGGGCAACCGCCACAAAGCCTTCGTGGACGAGCTCTTGATCACGGGCTCTTCGTACCCGGCGAGCTTGCTGAGCGCCTCGCGGCGGGTAAACATGGAGCGGAAGCTCGTCCTGCCTGCCACATCCTCATCCTCCTCCTCCTCCTCCTCGTCCTCGTCCTTCTCCTCCTCCTCCTCGCCCTGCCCCGACGCCAGATCTCAACCTTTCTCCTACTGCTCCTCCTCCTCCTCCTTCTCCTCCACCTCCTCATCCTCCTCCTGTTCCTCCTCCTCCTCCTCCTCCTCCTCCTCCTCCTCCTCCTCCTCCTCCCCCTCCTCCTCCTCCTCCTCCTGTTTGTCCTCCTCCTTCTCCTCCTCCTCTTTTGGAGCCCCTGGAGCCTTTGGATCCTGTGGCAAGTGTATCTCGCAACGAAATATAGCCTGAATTCAGGAAAACCAGTGCACGGGGAATGGGACTTCAGCCTCTTTCTTGCTGGTTGGATCCACCCTTTGGCGGAGCATGTTCAGTGAGTGTTCTTACCCGTGCAGCGCTGGGCCGAGAGCAAGGCGCGACCAACTCCTTGACCTGACGCCGCGCGTGTCTCCCGCTCACAGCAGAATAAAAGAGATCTGTTCCGCCCAAGATCCACGCATGATGAGACTCCTGCACCTTCGCTAGGACCCGTGGAGTATTTGGGCGGCGTGCACTCTGAACGACTACGCTATGCGTCTTGGTATTCTTGCCACAAACTCGATAGCCCCACGCACCGCTTGTGATATGCAGGATATGGCCTTTGTCATCTAAGTCGAAATTAAGCTGCAAGGCGGGTCCTGCTGGTCCTACGGTTACTGGCTTCGGTTGCTTAATAATTTTAGCCTTCCGAAAGGGAACGACATCCGGAAAACCTAACTCGCTGAGCCTCTTGAAGGTCCCCCCTGGGAGTCTCACGAATTGCCTACCAATGCGCCCAGCTACTACTATACGCTGCTCCACATGGGCTACAGCAGGGTGTCCCGCTGTTCCGAACATGGCGTACGCATCAGCTGCCCGATCCGCATAAACCAACCATCCAGAAAACCACTGCTACGATACCACGTTTTTGACTTGTGCGACGGCATTCACAGGACCTCGACGCTGTCCCTACCGATGTCTTCTGGCGTCCAGAAGGTTTGCCTCCAGACTTCCCACAACGGCTGCTTCGGCTTGCACATCACCTCTGCCCCCTGCTCGAGGCCACACAGGCTGGCTGTCGGTAGGGCGGGGTTTGGGAGCTCAACTGACTCACTCGGTTTTTGCATCATCGTCATCATCATCGTCATCATCGTCGTCATGGTATTCATCATCGTCCGCGTCATCGCCATCATCATCACCATCTCCTCATCATCGCCACCATCATAATATCCATCATCATCTCCTCGTCATCGCCATCATCATGTAGTGATGATGATGATTGAATCATGACCCGCATGACGATGATGGCGGCGTGAACATGTTGATGCTGATGATGATGATGGCGATGATGATGAAGCCGATGCTTGCGATGATGATGGCGATGAAGATGATGATCTTGATGATGATGCTGAGTACTGTCGCAGTCTAATCGGATTCGGATACTGTCGCAGCCTAATCGGAAACGGAAAGCACCCCAGCCTCCGTGGAAGCGGGCCACCGCATTTCGTCAAGCACCTCCGCGAGGTCGGGCAGCGCCACGGGGACCCGTGCCAGGTGATCGGCCACGACGTGGTTCACGACGTTGAAGAACTCCTTCGGGCCAGGCGCGGGGTCGGTCCTGCGCGCCCTGAACTCCCGAAAGACGTCGGAGCGGACCATGACGGCGATCTGCAGCCGGCTGTCGTCTACGCGCTGTTGCAGCTCGTGGTGGGTCGCGAAACAGTCCTGGCAGCCCGCGGAGGCGTGGCGGTGCACGCTGCGCTCGAGGGAGGACAGGGTGCCCATGTAGAAGGACCCAGGCTTTTGCTCGAGGGTGACGACCCTTCCGCAGGGGGCTGTGCTCGAGGGTGACGCCCCATCACGTGCCCCCCCTGGGATCCTCACTTGCACGGAGCGCGCCCCGAAAAGCGTCGCGGCCGCGCGCAACAGGGAGCATCCACCATCTGCGTGCCAGCCAACGTCCCGCGCGCCTGGTTGCATGAGCTGGATCGATGCGCACGCGAACGCGTTGTCGGCGAAGTGCTCTGTCATGATGGGCTTTCCGTTCTGCTCGACGATGGCAGGTGGCACGCCGTCGGCTTTGACAGCCCCGCGCATTTTTGTCTCCCAGCTGTCGCGGCCACGGGCGCATCTTCTTCCGCAGCGCTCGCACGAAGGCGGCCATGTGGGGCGAGGGGGTGATCTGCAAATTCCCGTCCTTGTTGAGGCTGCGGCACTTCGGGGGGCTTTCGTCGTCCACGATGCCTGCGACCTCTGTTTTCAAGCTCTTCGCCGCCTCGTCGCCTCGGGCGCATTTGGAGACGGTTGCCCCCGTGCCCGGGCGCTCCTTGGCCAAGTTCTGCCAGCGCGGGTCTCTCTGCAAGAAGTGGAGCAAGTCTGGGTCCAGCTCCGCCTCCGCTATCGTGCCCGTGCCGCTTTTGTTCCTCAGCCATGGAGATGCGCGCGTCGAGCTGGGCGCCAGCCGGCTGCAGGAAGCGACGCGCCCTTAGACGGCTGATTGTCGCTCTGGCGCTCTGGCGCCAGGGTGCCAAAGCAGGCAGCTCTCGGCGGCCTTCAACAAGTCTGGGGGGGCAGTCTGCAAGTTCGGCAACGGGCCAGCGCCCTCGGCCGTCGAGCGCCTTCACTGTTTCAGCCTTCAGCCCATCCTCGCCCGACCGCTTGAACCACTTCTTAAAGAAAGGCAGGTTGCCCAGCCACGGGGCGGGTTCCGGGCCCTCGTAATCGTAGAAGTCCCCCGACCCTGGCCCCTTGCCCGGGATCCCCAAGACCTCCCTGGAGAAAACCACGAAATCTTTCGGGTGCCCCCCTGGATGCCCGAGCGCGCCGCAAGGCTCTGGTTGGAACAACACCATGCGCGTGTACAACTCCGCCATCAGGCACCCGATGGACCACATGTCCAGGTCCTCTGAGTAGCGCTGGTTCCCAAGGAAAACATCTACCGCTCTGTAAGCGGGCGCGCGTACTCCGAGGTCATCGCAGGTCGGGCTGTAGCGCAGTTTCTTCTTCAACCTGCCGTGGGGATCCGCCATCTCCACACGGCCGAGGCCGCCGAGCACCACCTGCGGAGAGGGGCGGATGGAGGAGAGGGGAGCGACGGCGACTGAGCCCCCCCTGGAGGGAAAGGCGGGATAGAGGGCACGACGACGGCATCTCGGGGGAAGGGTGGAACCTCCCTTGTTAGAACTCGGTGTGAGACCTAACCTGAAGGCTAGTGAGACAAGCTGAGCTCTGACCTCGCATATGAGGGCGTCGTCGGAGCTCGGACATGCTATGTTAGAACTCCATGGGAGCTCTAACACGCTATGTTAGAGCTCCATCGGAGCTCTCACATGCTATGTTAGAGCTCCCTGGGGAGATCTGACATCCTAAGTAAGAGCTCCCAGGGAGCTCTAACATGGCATGTTAGAGCTCCCTGGGAGCTCTAACATAGCATGTTAGTGCTCCCTGGGAGCTCTAACATGGCATCACGTGCCATGTTAGAGCTCCCAGAGAGCTCTAACATGATATGATAAAGCCCCCTGGGAGCTCTAACCTGCTATGTTAGAGCTCCCTGGGAGCTCTAACATACTATGTTAGAGCTCCATGTGAGCCCTGCTAACTCGGGATCTGGTAGCCGAAGGAACGACGAGGATGACGAGGATGACGACGACGACGACGAGGACGACGAGGATGACGATGACGACGAGGACGACGAGGACGACGACGACGGGGACGAGGAGGACGACGACGAGGACGACGAGGATGACGAGGATGACGAGGACGGCGAGGACGACGACGACGAGGACGAGGAGGACGACGACGAGGACGACGAGGACGACGAGGACGGCGAGGACGACGAGGACGACGAGGACGAGGAGGACGAGGAGGAGGAGGACGACGACGACAACGGCGACGACGACGGCGACGACGACGTCGACGACGAGCGCCTCGAAGGAACTCGGGATCTACCAGTCGAACTGCAGCTTGCTCTTTGGGCACGGCGCGACGGGATCCCATTCGCCAAGCTCACGTGATACAAGTGCCTGCTTCTCGAAGCAGCCGCGCGTCTGCGGCGATCCTCGCATCAGGCTGTTTGCGGGCTTGATGTCGCAGTGAATGTGGCCCCTGTCGTGCATGTACTGGAGCCATTCGAGAACGCTGTTCAGGACGTGGCGCACCCCTGTCTGCGTGAAGGAGGACTTCTGGAGGAATTGGCGGACATCGATCTCGAACAACTCGCACGCGAGGCCGATGTGCTCCGTCCATTTCCAATTTATCCTCGGTACTGACTGTTGCAGTTCTCGGCGTGCTTTCGGGGCTGTTGCAGTTCCTGGGCGCAACCTCCTGAAAAGGCCCACGTCGAGTAAGCGAACGAGACGCGGGTGCGCGCCCACAGCACCGCGGCGCGTGACCTCATCCAGAGCCCCCCCGACGGCATCCGCACTGAACCCCTGCTGCGCATCGCTGGGGTCGCCCCGCAGCATCTTGATCGCAAGGCCAGTCTTGTCGCCCCGTCGCATGCCCAAGTAGACCTTGCCGAAAGAGCCCTGACCGAGCTCCCCTCCTTCCCACTCCACGTCGTACTCGAGCGCCAGGTCCTCGCACTTGCCATTCTGTTTGATTTGGCACGCGTGCCCGACCGCGTCGAGCTTCAGTGCAAGTAGATTCACACGACCCTCGTGGGACACCGCTCTCGGACCAGCAGAACCGCGACGAGCAGCTGCCGGTGGCGTAGGCTCCGGGACCCCGTCCGCGGCGGGAAAGAGCACCTCCCCCAGCGCCTCCTCCAAGGTTTCTCCTGCGACACCCTGGCCCTCGGCGACAGCTGGCTCATCTTCTGCAGCGTTAGCTGTTCCAGCCCATTTCGCGAACCCTGGCACCCCCGCAGGCTTGCTCACATAGTCTTTCCAGTTGGCGCCCAGCGCAATCTTGATGAGCCGCGTGCAGGTGTCATGCGAAACTGACTTTGGCCACGTCAACTCACATGTGTTCTTCGTTACCTTCTCCAGCGACACTTTTGCGGTCGGGGCCCCTTTTGCCACCCTGGCCGTGCTATTGCCGCAGGTCTCCCTCAGCTTCTTGATCTTGTCGTTGTTCGACCCGTCGCCCTGCAGATAACAGCCCCGCATATAGTAGAGAACCTTGTCCCTGTCGCGACCGCTGCCGCCCGAGGCAGCCATCGCCGCGGAGGCCCGCTGACGGCAGTGTCGTCCCTGCGAGCCCGCTAAGTTTCAGTGAACCGAGACGCCTGCGGCCCCCTCCCCCTGCGGCCGCTCCTCGGAGCGTTGCTTCCCGTGTCTTCCCTGCCCTGCTGCATCCCCATCCTGGCCCGCCCCTGCAGAGCGCCGTAAGGATGCAAGGGCCTTGGCGGCATGGCATCTGTTGTTTATCCAGCTCCCCAGCTTCGGAACGGAAAGCGCAGGATGCAAGGGTACCCATTGGAAAGGTAAGCACCCGAACTCTGCGCCCTGCCTGCGCCGCGGGCCAAGTGCGACGGATGGCGACGAAAGGGGTGGCGGAGGACTATGTTTCTATATGTACGCAAGGCGCCGTGTACTGCACAGGCCAGAACGCGGCGTGCGCCCCATTACGAGAACGGAGGCCACGCCGCCAGCGCGCGCCAGTTGCAGTCCAAAATCACACAAGCGCCAGCTCCACGGGAACAGGAGCGCGCGGGCTGGCTCCTGCCTCGGAGCTGTCGGGCTCTGTTGCAGCCTGTGCTCAATCCTTCTCCGCATTCGGCTTCTTCTTCTTCGAGGCCGAGGGGTCTGAGGACGAATGGTCTGAGGTCGAGGACGCGTCGGCGTCGCGCTTCTTACCCTTCTTACCCTTCTTATTGTCATCATTCGTGTCCTTCTTCTTGTCCTTCTTCTTGTCATTCTTCTTGTCATCCTTCTTGCCCTCCTTCTTGTTGTCGTCCTTCTTCCCATCATTCGGGTCCTCCTTCGGGTCCTCCTTTGTCAGGCGCAACTGCGCAGAGCGTGCAAGCAGGTCCTCGTTCACGAACACCATGGCGTTGCCCCCGAGCATGGCCTCGACGGCACGCTCCACGAGAAGCGGCTCGAGCTCTTTCGCGCGGTGGTCGTCGAAAGTCAAGGCCAACACACTGCGCCCGCTCTCGGTGCAGCCGCGCGCGCCTGCGCCGCCCGCAAGCGCGCCGAAGTACACCGACCTGGGCTTCCCCGCCTCGTGGCAGAGCTCCTTGAGGAACTCGACGTCGTTGTCGCGCGGGAACCACGGCACCTCCGTTCCCGTGAGCTGGCGGTAGAGCTTCCGCTTCTTCACGGCCGCAGTCACGAGGGCCTTCTCGGGGCGGGCGGCTGTCGCAGCTTCGTCGCGCGCCTCGGCGCCACAATCGGCGCCCTCGTCCTCCTGGAGAGGCTGGCAGTACCCCAGCTTCTCTCGCTCCTCGGCCTCCACCTCGGTGACGCACTGGCCGACCATGCTGGCCAAGCTGATCTCCCGAACCTGCTTGGGCACGAGGGCGTGGCTCCTCTGCGGCAGGACAGGCACGTTCCTCACCACTTCGTTGAAGAGGGAGCTGCCCGCGTCCACGAACTGCCTGATCTTGGCCAGTTGCTTCGGCTTCCTGCCCTTGTAGCAGAGCAACATGACCTCGTGCGAGCGCGAGTTCGCCAGGCCCCGCTGCCTCTGGAAGTGGCCGTACTGCTGCATCTGCTTCGTGTTGTAGGCGAGGTGGTACGTGACCGTGCGGAACTTGTTTGCGGCGAGGATCTTCAGGATCTTCGGGAGGTTCGACTGCGAGCGGCCCGTCAGCACCCACAGCACGTCCCGTCCACCGACCATCAGCGGGTCCAGGGACTTCAGGTAGCGTGCGAAGTCCTCCTCGTTCAGCGCGGGCTCACGGCGCGTGAGGCCTTGCCCCTCGAAGACGCAGCACAACTTCGCATTCTTGACATCGTAGAAGCCCATCACTGATGCATTCTCTGTGAGGTTCTGGTATAGTCGTGCCTTAGTAACCGAAGCGTTGATATCCATGGCGCTGCCCTCCGCCGTGATCATGACGACCCGCGCATCCAGCTGGCTCGAGCACTGCTGCTCGCACAACGCCTTGAAGTTATGCACGTCGCTTGGGGAGACGTCGGTCTTCTTCTTGTCCTCGGAGGCCGCCTCCGCTGTTCCAGCACCGCCCGCTGTTGCAGCGCCGACCGCGTCGCTGTCTCCAGGCTTTTGCTCTGACGGTTCCTGGGGGTTTCCCACGAGGGATTCGTGCGCGACTTGGAACTTCTCGAAGAACCTCTTGCTCACCCGCACGCTCCTGTGGAACTTGTCCAAGATGTAGCGCTCGGCGCACGGCTGGGTGAGGGCGCCAGAGATCTCCTGCCTGTAGAAATCCTGGCCTATTTCCAGGAAGCGCTTCATCGCCAGGCGCAGCGCCTCGGTCGGCAGTGACTGCACCCAGGTCGGGTCCTCGTCAGGCCCCTCAGTCTCCTCGAAGAACTTGAGCGGCGAGTCGAGGTGTTGCCTCGCCATAACCATGACGTTTCTCTCGGCGGCGTTCTCCTTTGTGTCTGTTGTTTCAGTGCTGTTGCAGCCAGTGCTCCCTTTGAACAAGTCTGGGCACTGTTTCAGAAAGTCCGCCACGTATTTCTTCGCCCACAAGATCTCCCCCACTGCCTGGCCGATGGTGGAGGCGCAGTACGGGCCCTTCGCGCTCTTCCGCCACATCCGCGTGTACAGGCTTTCCAAGACGTGCCCCAGCGAGGTAGCGTCCGTCTTCGCGATGATCATCCCAAGCTGCGTGGGCCTGTCCAGCAGATTGTCTCGCCCCCAACGGTTCACGGCGGCATCCAAAAGCAGCAATGCCCCCGGGCACTTTTCGAGAGCGAGCCAGTTGACTATGTGCGTCTTGACGGTCCTCAGGCTGGGGCAGTGCATAAGTCCCCACTTTGTGTTTTTCCCCAACCACGCCTGCACCTCCCCTGCCGAGGGGTTCCCGCCAGCTGGCCCGCCGCTCTTCACGATTTCCGCCGCACGCGCCGCGATGCGCAGGAGGTTCCCGTTCTCGAGCCCGAGGGAATCGCGCAGGCGCTCGGTGCGCGATCTCTGGTTGACAGACCACTTGAACTTGTTCTCCTCGACCTCCCCAGCCGCGCGCCCCGGGATCTGCGCGAAATCGAAGGGCCAATCCAGAATCAACCCCTCCACCGCTTCTACGGCCTGCCTGTTGCCTTCCTCTTTCGCCCAGTAGTAGGCCAGCCAGACAGCGTTGACCGCGACGTCACTGCCCAAAAGCATGAACTTGCCGATCTCGGGCACATCGGTCTGGCTCACGTTAGTGATCATGATGGGGATCTCGAACCATTTCCCAACCCGCTTCGGGATGTTCCAACGCCTGCCACCCTTGACCTGGCTTAGCGTCTCCACGATGCGCCGCTGTGGGTTACCCTGGGCTGTGCACTCGACGTCGCCAGCGCCCTCGCGAGAGTCGTTCGCTGTTTCAGCCGCGTCGCCCGTCGGCACGTTCCGCATGAACATGTCCGCAGCCACGTTCTCCACCTTGCCCACCGTGATATTCTCCTCCAGGAAACTGTTGTCGATGGGCGCCGTATGCGCCAGGTTCAGATAGGCATTCCTGCGCTCGCCCTTCTCGTTGCACTCGTCGATGGTCTTGGCGAGCTTCTCCTGCAATGGAGTCCTCTCCTTGCTGTCCTTCTTCGAAGTCTTCTTCGACTGGTCCTCCTGCGACTTGTCTGGCTTCTCCCGCTTCGGCATGGTCTTGAGAAGCCGTTTGAAGTCAGTCTCGAAGAGGGGGAAAACCTCGTCGGCCCAGAAGTCCTTGAACGGCTGCGCCGCGGCGCCGTTCATCGCGCTCAGGCGGGCTGGTGCAGCTGCGAGCTGGCTGTTCCACCTCGCGCGCCCGTCGCAGGTCGGGCTGGAGCCGCGGCGGCAATGGAAGAGGGCAATGGAAGAAGAGGGGCCGTTGTAGCCGATGGAACGTCCAGAGGGCGGATAGGAAGCAGAGCGAAAAATGGCCGCAACCAAGTCTAGGCGAAGCCAGGGGGATGTCGGAAGTCGCCCATTCCCTCGAAGCAATGCGAAGATTAATGCATTTTCAGCGAGCGAGGGCGCCAAGAGTCTTTCGAGTTCTCCCCAGATGGCCCGCCAGCTCCTGATGGGTGGGCCCAGGGATTTTGCAAGACCCCAACGACACCAAGAAATTCTAACCACCCTAAGGGCCCCCAGAGGAGATCCCAGAAATTCTATCTCCCCACAGGGCCTCAAGAGAGATTGCCAGCAATCCCTCGCCCCTCAGGGCGCCAAGAGGAGATCCCAATCTTCAACGCACTCAATTTTTCAATCCTACTAGATGCAGAACCCCATAAATCTGTCATTATGTCAAATTCGTTTGCGCGTTGCACGGGCGCACCGCGTGAGCGCGGCGAAGGAGCCAGCACGCGAGCCAGGCTGCGCGCCTCCGACATCGGCTACCAGACGCCCATGCGAGGTCACTTGTCCTGCTGCTGAGCTCACTGACCCTGCTGCTTGCCCTGCTGCTTGAGCTCCTCCACTTTCTGAACGAGCTCCTCGACTTTCTTCTGCAGGTCCTGGAGCGCCTGTCCCTGTGCCCGCAGGAGGTCCAGAATCTGATACATATTCTCGCCCATGCTCTGTGACATAAGGTTTGGAGCAACGTTGGTCAAGAAATTGAGCATCGTGGTGATAACGGTGGTTCGCCCGTCCTGCTGCTGCTGCTGCGTAAGCATCTGCTGCCACTGCTGTGCTCCTGCTGGTGCAGCTCCTGCTGTTACAGCTCCTGATGACGCAGCTCTTGAGCTGTTCCAGCGTTTCCAGGTGTTCTCTCCTGCAGCTGCTCCAGCTTCTTGCTGATGGCCTTCGCTTTGCCATTGCTCTCTGCTCTCTCTGCTCTTGAGCTTGGGCTTCTTCGACGACCTCCAATCATCCGCTTCATCGTCTTCCCGCTTCGGGGCGTAGCTCGAGTGGAGCACCACAGCGTTCATGATCTTAGAGCACCATGCGGCCTTCTCCTCATCAGAACCTTGTGGGCAAGCATTATGCCACCAGAGATGCTTATGCTTTACATTCTTGATGTGGTCCGCCGAAATATGGTGCGTCGGGGCTGCCCATTTCTCGCGCGGTAAACAAAACCACAAGGGCTCCTTAGGTTCCCCACTCGTCTTCGAAACGTACTCGCGAACTTCTAACCATGGCGCATCAATGGGTCCAGTGTCAGGGTCCATGATGACGGTTTCCGGACATGGACCAGGCCCCCCTGCGCTGGCCCCCATTTCTGGCATGGCAGCCTGCAGGCGCTGCAAGAAATGCCTTGAGCCGAGGTGCTTGCGCTACAGGAAAGCTGGGTGATCTGATAAATGGAACCTCGCAGCGGTTGCCATGTAGAGCCCCCTGGGATGTCTAACGTACCATGTAACTCTCCTGGTGGCGTCTCCGAGCCCGGACTGGTTGTGTAACATGCTATGTGTCAGATCTGGTTCGGGGTCCCAGGGATCTCTAACATGCTGCGTGTGCTCTAAGATAGGGCGTGGGAATGACGGCGCGAGGGAGGAGAAAGGAAAGGTGATGCGATCTGTTGCTGCCGCGAGGAAACGCTTAGGGGACCTGGCGACGACTGGGTCAGCGGTTGTTGCAGCGCACGGGCGATTCTGTCACTTCTGCATCGCAGCCTCAGTCGTCCCAGAGGTGAGGTCGCAACGGGAGATCGTCCTCACGCTCGCCAGTTTCTGGGTTGAGATAATGCATCTTCGGCAACGCGCCTGGCACAGAATCGTAGTACGACACCCAGCCTAGCGGAATAAGGTTATCATTATCCACGGTAGTTCTCACTGGTTGCACGTTTTTGAATTCCACTGGCAACTTGGCGAATCTTGTCTTGCTGCCCTTGAGCTCTTGTCCAACCCAGCCGTGATGCGGAAGGTGCACCGCGTCCCACTTGCCGAGTGGCTCGAGGAACACCAAGCAGCGGATGATATTGTCCTCAGTGTTGCATGGTGGCTCGTATGACCACTTCACACGCGGATCAACTGGCGCGATCTCATGAGCAGCCTGGAGCATGATGTCCTGCATGTCGATCGTGAACCCGATGAGCCAGGTTAAGTCATAGACGCGGCCTTCGTCGCGCAGCCTGTCGCCCCTTACCTTCTCCCCCCGACACTTGAAGAGCACGATTTCCTTGTCCCTGAACAGGCTGAATCTGATTGCCAGCTGCTGGCGGATGCTGCGCACGCTCAATGAATATGCAGTATCCGCGGCAGCTTCTGCGAACGAGGGGAGGGGCTCCCTCGGCACGCCCAGGAGATACCACGTCGCACATTCTGGGAGACGCACCTGCATCTGCCACATTGTTGCAGTCGGCTTCGGGCTCGCATCCCATCCGGTGCTCGTGCTGTTGCAGCTCTGGAGCCAGTAGACCACCTGCTGCGGCATGGCACCTGCGCGAGGCATCGCGGGCGAAGCGCGAAGAAGCGCTGGTGAAGAACACGCGCGCCACAACGATCTAAGACGGCTGCGGACAACAGAGTTCGCCCATGCGTTCTCATGGGCAGTACATAGCGCGATAATCTTCGCGCCTCATCGAGGCCAGAAAGGCCTCGCGCCCCTTCGCCGCATACGATCATCGCCTGACGCGCGGGGCACGGGCCCCACTGCCGTGGGCGAAGCTTCCGTCTCTAAGTCTAAACAGGGCAGTCGAGGACGAGACCGCCCCCGCCACACCCGCACCCACGCCTCCTATTCCACCCCTCTCCCATTCCCACTCATCCTGTCTCATTCCTCCCGAGGGTACGTGGCTCAATTGACCGAGGTGCCATCTTGTTGCAGCCTCCCATGCTATGTCGTCTCACAGTTAGCACCCGCTTCGGGAGCATTCGCGGGCTAGCTTGAAAACAAAACACGTCATCGTCCTCGGCATCAGCATCACCACCACCACCAGACACCATCATCGCCATAAGCGAGCATCCCTGGGCGCCTCCTCTCCTCCCCCCTTCCTCCTCCCATCCCCCTCCCTTCCTCCGCCCTTCCTCCCCCCCTTCCCCCCCCCTTCCTCCTCTTTCCTTCCTCCTCCTCGTCATCCCTCCTCCTCCTCCTCACCCTGTTGCTCATGCCCTTCTCCCCGCCCTCGACCTCGCCGTCGCCCCCCTCCTTCTCCTCCGGCTGCCCCCCCCCCCCCCCGTCGCCCTCATCATTTCTGACTGAGGGAATTTCGGCCCCCCACCCCCCTCCTTTTAAGCGCACATAAGGAAACATGTCCGAACACGGCGGCACGTCGCACCCACCGCTGCCCTGTCCTCGACCTCGAGAACGAAGGCTTCCCCCTTGAAAGGCGGGGGCACAGGGGTGGGGCCCTGTCTTCGACCACGGTGAAACATGGGGGTGGGGCCCTGTCTTCGACCACGGTGAAACATGAATAGGGCGCGGCCCTCCCCGCCCTCGCGGGGCGGCCTTGCTCCCTGGGGCGTGGTCGGGGATCAGGGGCGGAGGGGTTCAGGGACTTCTGAATTAGGACTAGAAGGTGGGGAGGAGGAGGAGAGGAGGAGAGGAGGAGGAGGAAGGCTTCACCGCCCTCCACGCACCGCCGACTTTCATCATGTATCCGTCCCGTGCTGGCGAGCTCTTCACTGAGAAAGTACCCACTCCTGGCAATATGAAGACACGCTTCTCGTTGAGCTCCGTAATGAGTGCTATGGCCAGCGATTGAAGCATGGCCGCCGTGGTAACCAAGTTGGCGCCGCTCCCAACCGATATCCTCTTCGTCAACGCCTGAGGGGAGATCGATTTATGGCCGTGAGCGCGGTATACCGCGATTTCGCTCTTGCCACGGAGGTTCAAGACCTTCGGGGCCATCGGAAAGAAAGGCGGCAGGCCCTCGATAGAGCAAACTCGCCAACAACTTCTCGAGCCAAGCGAGACTACGTACAATCAGATGGTGCGGGCCAGGAAACTGGAAGACTCCAGAGCGGTTGTGGATACTTCAGGCCAGGGTCAGGATGAGCATTGGAAGAGCCTACTGGGGGACCCAAGGATGAGCCAGCACAGGAAGGCCTCAGCATAATTGCGCGAGGCTGCTGCGAGAAGCCTGATGGGGACTGCGACAAGGGAATGCGGCGGCACGCCGCTGTGAGAAGACTTATACGACAACGATACCCGTGTGAGAAGCTACTGCCGCAGGCAGCGGCCCGCGTGAGGTCACTCGGTCATCCTTCTTCGTATGGTAGCTTGGTTTCTTATGGTAGTTTGGTGTCTTATGGTAGCTGGGTTTCTTAGGGTAGCTTGGCTTCTCATGGTAGTTTGGTTTCTTATGGTAGCTTGGTTTCTTATGGTAGATTGGCCTATCATGGTAGTTTGGTTTCTTTATCTGGCATCTGTCCTGACATGTTCGAGCCCCACGGAGCTCTAACATGCGATGTTAGAGCTCCCAGGGAGCTCTAACATAATCTAACATGCTATGTTAGAGCCCCCTTGGAGCTCTAACATGCGATGTTAGAGCTCCCAGGGAACTCTCACATAATGTCATGCTATGTTAGAGCTCCATTGGAGCTCTAACATACGATGTTAGAGTTCCCAGGGAACTCTAACATAATCTAACATGCTATGACAGAGCTCCGTTGGAGCTCTAACATGTCATGTTACAGCTCCCTGGAGCTCTAACATGCCATGTTCGAGCTCCCTCGGCGGAGCTCTTACATGAAATGTGGTAGCCAATCAATTTGCATGTGGTGGAATTATTTTTCGGGGGAGGGGGTGGGGGAAAAACGTGGTGATGCAAGGCAGGGAGCTCTAACATGCCATGTTAGAGCTCCCTGGGAGCTCTAACATGCCCGCCGCCGCCGCTGCCGCCGCCGCCCCTTAACCGTTCACATCGATTGCGCAGCGGTCAAGCCCCCCCCCCTCTCGCCAGGGGGGGGCGTTAACCGTTGCGCGATCGATTGTAGAACGGTAAAGCGCCGCCGCCGCCGCCGCCCCGCAACCGCTTAACCGTTTCACAATCGATTGCGCAACGGTTAAGACCCCTCTCTCGCCAGGGGGGGCCTTAACCGTTGCGCAATCGATTGTCAAACGGTTAAGCGCTCCGCCGCCGCCGCCGCCGCCGCCCCTTAACCGTTTCACCATCGATTGCGCAACGGTCTTAACCGTTGCGCGATCGATTGTGAAACGGTTAAGCGCTCCGCCGCCGCCGCCGCCGCCGCCGCCGCCCCACCGTCCACAATCGATTGCGCAACGGTTAAGGCTACCCCCCTGGCGAGAGGAGGGGGTCTTAACCGTTGCGCGATCGACCGAATCCTGGTTAAGACCCCATATTTCGCGGGTTAAGGCCCCCCCCTGGGCCCAGGGGGGGTCTTAACCAGCGAAATAAGGGGTCTCAACCGCTCCGCGCCCGAGCGCGGAACGGTTGAGACCCCGATTGCGGGAGGGGGGTCTTAACCAGGATTCGATCGATCGCGCAACGGTTAAGACCCCCCCCCCTCTCGCCAGGGGGCGGCCTTAACCATTTCAATCGATTGCGCAACGGTTAAGACCCACCCTGGCGAGAAGGGGGCGGCCTTAACCGTTGCGCAATCGATTGTGGAACTATTAAGGGGCGGCGGCGGCGGCGGCGGCGGCGGGCATGTAAGAGCCCGGCGGGGTCTCTAACATGTCACGTTGCAGCTCCCTGGGAGTTGAAACATGTGATGTAAGAGCTCCCAGGGAAATCCCCGGCACCTCTAACCTTGCATGTTAGACCCCCCAGGGAGCTCGAACATGGCATGTTCGAGCTCCAACGGAGCTCGAACATAGCACGTTAGATTATGTTAGAGCTCCCTGGGAGCTCTAACATCGCATGTTAGAGCTCCAGTGGAGCTATATCATAGCACGTTAGATTATGGTAGAGCTCCAATAGAGCTCGAACATCGTATGCTCGAGCTCCGTATGACTCTAACATAATAAGTTAAACCTCCGTGGGACCTCTAACATCGTATGTTATAGCTCCCTGGGGGCTAAGCTATCTTCCCCACAGGGCCTCAGGAGAGATTGCCAGAAATTCTTCGCCCCTCAGGGCCTCAAGAGGAGATCCTAATCTTCAACACACTCAATGTGTTCAGTCCTACTAACTGCAGGATCCCATACATCTCTTACTCGTTCGTTTGGCCGCTGCACGGGCGCACCGCGTCAGCGCGGCGAAAGAGCCAGCACGCGAGCCAGGCCGCGCGCCTCCGACATCGGCTACCAGACGCCCATGCGAGGTCACTTGTCCTGCTGCTGAGCTCACTGGTCCTGCTGCTTGTCCTGCTGCTTGAGCTCCTCCATTTTCTGATCGAGCTCCTCGGATTTCTTCTGCAGGTCCTGGGGCGCCTGTCCCTGTGCCCGCAGGAGGTCCAGAATCTGATACATATTCTCGTCCATGTTCTGTGCCATAAGGTTTGGAGCAGCGTTGGTAAAGAAATTGAGCACCGTGGTGATAACGGTGGTTAGCCCGTCCTGATGCTGGTGCTGCGTAAGCTTCTGCTGCCACTGCTGTGCTCCTGCTAGCTCCTGATGGCGCAGCCTTTGAGCTGTTCCAGTTTTTCCAGGTGTTCTCTCCTGCAGCTGTTCCAGCTTCTTGCTGATGGCCTTCACTTTGCCATTGCTCTCTGCTCTCCCTGCTCTTGAGCTTGGGCTTCTTCGACGACCTCCAATCATCCGCTTCGTCGTCTTCCCGCTTCGCGGCGTAGCTCGAGTGGAGCACCACAGTGTTCATGATCTTAGAGCACCATGCGGCCTTCTCCCCATCAGAACCCTGTGGACAAGCATTATGCCACCAGAGATGCTTATTCCTTACATTATTGATGTGGTCCGCCGAACTCTGGTGCGTCGGGGCTGCCCATTTCTCGAAACCACCAGGGCCCCTTAGGTTGTCCAGTCGTCTTCGAAAAGTACTCGCGAACTTCTAGCCATGGCGCATCAACAATGGGTCCAGCGTCAGGGTCCATGATGACGGTTTCTGGACATGGGCCAGGCCCCCCTGCGCTGGCCCCCATTTCTGGCATGGCAGCCTGCAGGCGCTGCAAGACACGCCTTGAGCCGAGGTGCTTGCGCTACAGGAAAGCTGGGTGATCTGATAAATGGAACCTCGCAGCGGTTTCCATGTAGAGCTCCCTGGGATGTCTAACGTACCATGTAAGAGCTCCTGGTGGCGTCTCCGAGCCCGGACTGGTTGTGCAGGCGATTCTGTCACTTCTGCATCGCAGCCTAAGTCGTCCCAGAGGTGAGGTCGAGACGGGAGATCGTCCTCACGCTCGCCAGTTTCTGGGTTGAGATAATGCATCTTCGCCTACGCGCCTGGCACATAATCGTAGTACGACACCCAGCCTAGCGGAATAAGGTTATCATTATCCACGGTGTTGCTCACTGGTTGCACGTTGTTGAACTCCACTGGAAACTTGGCGAATATCGCCTGCCCTTGAGCTTCTTGCCTGGGCATTTCCAAGAAAAATATGTTCGAGCAGGTCGTTCCGTCTTTTGAACTCCGCTGGAGAGGCATTTTTAGGATATGGAAGCAACCAATCCAAATCCATCCTTTCTGCCCTCATCAGTTGTTGTGCAGTTTTCTCAATCACCACAAAAGATGATCCCCGTCGCCGCCCCGTCGAATTGTTACGATTTCTTACGGTTTCCCGTTGGAACTGGTACATCACATTCCCAGATCTGCGTGACCTGTCTGTTGCAGCAACTTCGCTGACGAATGCGCGGTGCCCGCGCGACTCTGCTTTTGAGACATAATAGCCCGTGAGAATACACAGGTCGCCATATGCAGAACGTGAGATGAGGCCGCAGGAGATGGCTCGGATGAGATGACGAGGCAGGGGCAGAGGCAGTGGCAGAAGGCTTGAAACTGCACAGTGAGAACTACACAGGTAGCCATATGGACCCAGCGAGAACTACAACTGACAAGAAACTGTGGGCGTCCCCGAGCCCGGACTGGTTGTGTAACATGCTATGTGTCAGATCTGGTTCGGGGTCCCAGGGGTCTCTATCATGCTGCGTGTGTTCTAAGATAGGACGTGGGAAAGGGGACGCGAGGGGGGAAGGGCAGGTGCTGCGAGCTGTTGCTGCCAGGAGGAAACGATTAGGGGACCTGGCGCAGACTGGGTCAGCGGCTGTTGCAGCGCTGGCAAGACGGAGACGACAGCCACTTTTTCCTGGCGGAGATCAGCCGGGCATGAGTTCTCACGGCAGGGGGCTTGAGACAATGCTTTTGCAGCAGCAGGCAGCATGCCAGCGAGCCTCGAATGCCGATGGGACGAGGGCGCGGACATCAGATGACGGCCTTGCAAATGGCCGGAAAGTGGTAGCAACAATTTAGAATGCGTGACTTGGTGGCAATTATCAAGCAGGAGACTGAGCCCTCAACCGAGCAGACGGGAGCGGCATCACGGCTGGCCCTCCCAGCCTTCTGAACGCGCTCGCGTCGTCTGCGTAGCCCGCGAGCGCGCGGCTTTGCGAGGCGGCTGGGCCACTCGGGCTCGGGACGAGGGAAGGGGAAGCGATGATGGGTGTTCTTGGCAGGAGGGAAGGGCGGGAGGAAAAGGGAGACGAGAGCGTGCATGAAATTCCCATGAGAGCAGCATGGCCTGCCTGAACTGGCACCCGAACACTTGGCGCGCGGTCGGGGCGGAAGACGAGCCGCCCACGCTCGATTGCGCGCCTGGACTCCTGTCCCAAGGACCTGCAGGAGTTGAAGGGGGCCTTCCGTCTGAGGGCACTTCAGTGCCACCCAGACAAGGCGGCGCCAAGCAGCAGGGCCTGGGTATCCAGGCCAAGGGAAGCGGGAGCAGGAGGGAAGGGTGAGCGATGCTCGCTTTTCTTGGCAGGAGTGAAGGGGGGGGGGAAGGGGGGACGGGAGCGTGCGTGCGTTAAAAAGTGCCCATGAAGTCAGCATGGCCTGAATTCCATGAGAGCAGCATGGTCTGCCTGAACAAGATGACAGATCGCGGGCTCCGAAATCAGTGCTCGGCCGACGACGCATCGGCGCCGCCGCAGCGACGCGTCATCGACGACCACGGCGGGTGCGACTGCCATGGCGGGTCGCTCAGCGGCGTTAGTGGATAAGGGCGAGTCGGAAGCCGTGGCAGCGCTCGCCGAGAATTCGGCATCACCAATGAGAAGTCGGGATATTGTTGGAGAGGGGGGAGGAGAGCGCGAAGCGCATCACCGAGTCGACATCGACGTTCGTCGTCGCACTCGCGCATCGCCAAGGCGGCGTCACCAAGAAGCCGGCATCACCAAGTGCAAAAAGAGTTCGTCGCACTACTGTTCGGCATAGTGGACGTGGCTGTTGCAGCGCTGTTCGGCATAGTGGACGTGGCTGTTGCAGCCCAGGCGTTAGGCAATGCACACATATGCCATAACGTCGAGCACGACTGACCCCCGTGAACTCGACTAACAAGCAACAACCTGGTCCGACCCCTCTAGTCCGGGCTGACGTAACTCGAACTCGCCGCAGTGAACCCCAGGCAATCTCGCTCCGCATCCGTCAGAGGTCGCTTCTTGCGGCGACCAGCCCGCAGTCTAACCAGGTCGAGCAGTTCCCCTGCGCGCACAGCGGTCACTTGGCACGGCAGCCCAACGCAGGAACAACAAGCAAGCATGGACTTTGGCATCGCCAGGGCCAAACCAACATCAGCCTCGGGGGTCACGGGCGGCCAATTGCCGTCTTTCTCCTCATCTCTGAGCTCAAGGATGCATGGGGGCGCCTGCGCTCGCTGTTCCAGCCATGCGCAGCACATGCGCAGAGTCCTATCGTGGGCCCAGTCCATCTCGCGCCAGCAACAGATGCTCTCGCGGGCACCTTTCATACACTTGGTGCAAGAATGCTATGTGCCTCCCTGCAGCTTGAGCCGAGAGCTGTCGGGCGCGTGATGCGCGCCACCCCCCTCCTCCCACCTGGACTCCTCCTCCTGCTCCTCCTCCTCCTCCTAGCCTCGTCCTCCTCGTCATCGTCATCCTGGTTCCCCCGCGTGGGCCTGCGGGGGCGCCGCGGCCGCCCGCGGCAGCGCCGCCCGCCACCAGGGACCCGGGGGGTGGGGAGGCGGAGGAGCTGTTGCAGCGGAGGCGCAGCAGACGGCGAGGGGAGACGAGTCGGAGAAGCTCGCCGTTTTGTTGTCACGCTTCTCTGCATAAGCAGCTGTTCCTGCGATGCCTGGCCCTATCGAACCTCGGGCGCACACCCGCATGCCTATCACTAGGAGCCTAGTGGACAGGCTTCTGCACGCCGAGAGACGGAGGGCGGCGCTCCCCTGGGGAGAGCTTGAAAGGGAAACTACAAATTACCCGCCTCCAGCACGACAACGGCGGCACGCCGAGCGGAGGCGCTGTTGCAGCGGAGCGCTGGCCACAAAGACTCTGCCGATTCCGTGCAACCGTCCCCATCCCAGCCCCTTCCCATTCCCCTCGCTGCCATCCCCCTGAGTAAGTCAACTGGCAATGACGCCAGCGAGCTGGACGCCAGGGTCTCTGAACGAGCGGCACGCTCCTAAGATGAGACGCACGAGAGGACAATGCCACACACAATACATGTACTTCGTGTTGAAATGTGTGCTAATCATATACAAACACACACACACACACCTCAGTCGTGCAGCTGGCTCAGCATCAAGGAAAACCGCAAGACAAACCCAGTCCGCACAGCTATAAAGCGCGTGCATTGGGGCACCGCACAGGCGCGCCACTGAGTAAGGAAAACTACGCAGCAAGACGCGCGGGGTATCTGACAGACAGTCACCCGACGCGACTAGAAGCACTTCGCCGACATGGGTCAGGCGCTCGAGAACTTGCGGTGTTCTGTCATGCTAGCCGCCCACAACCCCACTCGAAATGTGTGCGAGGGCGCCGCGCACTCGAATTGCGTGCGCATCTGTTGCAGAGCGGAAGGCAGGGCTCATCCGAGAGGCGCATCTGTTGCAGGTCGGCCAACACCGGCGCTGACCGAAGCAATGCCTAAACCAGAACTGGCGCGTCGCAGTCTACTGCTGCAGTCTACCAGAAGCGCGCTCGGAGAGCGCCCCGCGATTTACTGTTGCAGTCTGTGCAAGCTGCCAGCTGCTCCCAGACGCGGGCTCGCCCCACCGAGGCTCACAGAGACGCTTTGCCTCGTTAGGGTGCGTGTAATACATGGGTGCGACTCTGTCGCGCAGCGTTTTTGGGTGCGGGCGACTGTAGTAGTTGCCATTGTACTGCACCTGCACGTCCACGAGGATCCCGAAGATGTGCTCCCGAAAACAATAGCCATTGATGTTCTGCCTGATGCCGCCGATCCAGTACGTGTACTGGAACCTGTGGTAGTCCCAATCTACCTGGATCACAATGCGCGCGTAGTGTTGGTGCTGCGGTTGCACCAGGCAGAAGACGACGCCTCCTTTCTGCACGGTGGACGCCTCCTTCACGACGCAGCCAGGGCCCGCATCCGCCGTTGCAGCTTCGATGGGATGAAAGGTGCAGAAGTCGCGCGACTGCACCAGAGGCCACGTGGAGTTTCCCGAGCTCGGGTACCACACGGGGAAGCCGCCTTCGAGGTACTCATGCATCCTCTTGTTCCTCTCCCCCCGCAGCCTTAATTCCAGAACAAACTTGTCGGGGTCCCACGCTGCACTGTCGACCAGCGCCCAGTCCTTGTGGAGCACGGGACTGGCCTCGTGCGGGGACGACAAAACAAAGGGTGGAAGGCGCTTCGGCTTGCTCTGCTCGACGACTGCCACCTCCTCGGGGGGCAACTTGGCGATGGACTTGTAACCTTTGGACTGCTCCGCCGTCTGACCGACTTTTGCACGTAGTGGGAAGGCTGCCTTGGCTGTTGCAGCTATGCGGGCATTCGTCGTCTGTTCCGCCTGCCGCTTAAGAAGTTTCCCGCGTTCGATAGGCTCCTCGCTGTGCTTCATGGTGGCAGAAGCCGTCGTCGCCCGTGTGGCTGAGCCACGTGGAGCCCGGGATAACAGTATGCGCCGCTCGCGCTCGCTCTGGCTCGGGCTTGCAGTGGTCTCGCGGCTCGCCTCTTGTCGCAGCTGCTCTCGCGTCATCGGCGGCGGCGGCGGCGCGACCCTGCCCGATAAATCGATTGTCCGTGGCGGGCGGGCGGGCATCCGTGTCGGAAGAGGCTGGCCCTCCGCGGGCGCGTCACTGACCCTCTTCGCTGCCGCGCGCTTGGCCCACGGAGCCTTTCGTTTCCTATCATTCTCCTCCTGCCGAAGCGGAGACGTGAGAGGAGCAACCATCCCGCACCGTGCATGGATTCCTGGCCGTGTCCGCGCCGTGACAGGAGCATCCCGCGCCGCGCTGCGGGCGCGCTCTCTGCCTCTGCGGGCGCGGTCACCAGCCTCTCGGGGGGGGGCGCTGTCGGAGATCACGGGCATAATCGCGCGGTGCGATAACCCGACTGCTCGGCCTGGGCCCGCGTTCTGTCGGCCACCGACGGACGCTCCGTCAGCCTGAGCCCGCTCCTCGCCGCCACCGGCGGGCCACTAGCGCCTGCGCCCTCACGAGATGTTGCTGCCTCTCGCCGCCCGCTTGACGCTGTTGCAGCCAACTGGCGCTGGCGCGGCGACGCCTCTCTCTGGCGACTCTGGGCGTTTGACAGGTGCCGCTGCTGGCTCACTCCCGCCGCTGCCGATCCCACTGGTCCCGTACGCCGTCTTCGATCCCAGTCGCCCCTGGCGGGTTCCGACGCTCCCAGTCTATCATCTCAGTGTTCCACCTGATCTCCTCATCGCTCAACTGCCTGCGTGCGGTCGCGTCCAGGCATCCGTAGGGTCTCTCCTGGCCCTCCCAGACCCCTGGACGGTCGAAGATCATCATGCCGTCATTGTCCAACTGCTGCTGCTTATGTTGGACCCAGCGCAGGCGGCGCTCATGATCCAACGCCTCATCGTGTTCGCCCTCCTGACGCGCGAACTTTATATTCAACTCGCACCGCTCCCTCTGGCTCCGCAAGCCTTTGCGCTGGTTGTGCAAGTAATCCCAGGTGCCGACCTGAAGACTAGCCAAAACTGGAGGATATGTAGTACAATTCGACGTCTAACTTGATATGTTACACCTCCCTGGGGATATCCGACATGCTATGTTAGAGCTCCCTGGGATATCTAACATGCTATGTAGGAGCTGCGTGGGAGCTCTAACATGGCATGTTAGAGCTCCCTGGGAGCTCTAACGCCCTCTAACATGCCATGTTAGAGCTCCCAGGGAGCTCTAACATGGAATGTTACAGCTCCCTGGGAGCTCTAACATCATCTAGCATGCCATGTTAGAGCTCCAGGTGAGCTCTAACATGGCATGTTAGAGCTCCAATGGAGCTCTAGCATCATCTAAGCATGCCAATGGAGCTCTAACATCGCATGTTAGAGCTCCATGGGAGCTCTTATCAGACAGGGGGGGGGGGGTACTACAGCTAGCCCAGATTTGGCTGGTCTGACCTGGCGCCCTTTGCCCTTGCCCTTGCGCGCGTCGTCGTTGCCCCTGCCCTTGGCGCCCTTGCCCCTTGCCGCAGTTGCCGACCATCTGCGCCGCTGCAGCTGGAGCGGGCTTGGAACAGCGCGCGCGCGGCGCGCGGGCAGAGTAGGGAGTCGAGCCGACAGCTACGGAGACGAGGGAGACAGAGAGAGGGAGAGAGAGAGAGAGAGAGAGAGAGAGAGAGAGAGAGAGAGAGAGAGAGAGAGAGAGAGAGAGAGAGAGATAGAGAGAGAGAGAGAGAGAGAGAGAGAGAGAGAGAGAGAGAGAGAGAGAGAGAGAGGGAGAGAGAGATCCCCAAAGTTTTCGGATGAGATCACTGCAGAGGTTTCGATGGGGATGGGAAGGTTGAACTGTCTCAGCTGCGGCAAAGGGGGGGGGTCATCGCTCTGGAGGTTTCGATGGAGATCGCTCGCATGCACGCGAACACTAGGTGGACTGGGGGCTGGGCTGGACAAGCGCGGTGGAAGACGGCCTCGTCGCTACTCCTGCCTCGCCCTGCCCCCCCCTCCTCCTTCAGCCCCATCACCCCCCTCATCCCCCTCCTCCTGAGGGCGGCCCTGGGCGCCCGATGCTTCCCACCCCCGCCCTCCCACCCTCGCCACCGACAACCGCCGCCACGGGCAACCGCAGCCCCCCCCCCCCATCGGCGACCTTCAGGTCCCCAGCGGCGGGCAGCGCCGCCCGCGGCAGCGGCGCCCACTGAGGGGCGCAGGGGGCGGCACGGGGAGGGAGGGGGTCTGGAAGAGGAGGGGGGCAAGGTCCGACGACGTTGGGAGGCGCTCTTTTTCAACAAAACTGGCACGATCGCAATCTATGGGACGGGCTTCTTACTCACGCTGTTACAGCCTTGGTGCCCGGGCACAGTGCTTCAACCGTCGCGTCGAAACGCAGAACCCAATTCCTCGGGCTGTTGTAGAGCTGTTTGACGGCTTTGTCGGCGCCCGCTTCTTCCCCCGAGCGGCGCAGCACGCAAGTTCGCTGCGCCAGGCGGGGATTGGCCTGCTTCTTGAAGAACTTGCAGAACTTCCTGGGGCTCTTACAATAAATCACACACCCACTCGGCGTCTGGGCAAGCGCTCGCAAAACGTGGGGCAGTGTAGGCAGGTCTTCCGCGAGAGCCCCTGTTACACCCACGTGGTAGCTCTTGCTCGAGTTCCGAAGCTTCTCCGTGTACTGGATGCCTTCTGGCGAATCCCCCCGCGCAAAGTCAGTCGGCGTTGTGAGGAGAAAAAAAGAAAGAAAGAAAAAAAAAAAAGCTCCCGTGAACGCTGCTACAATCTAGGCGGCGATGCAATAGTCGGTGTCAGCTGTTGCAGCCAAGACTACGCCCCCCTTCCCCTTGGCCGTATGACGGGGCAAGGTAGTCCAGGAAGCCCACCGGGTCGTGAAACGCCTTTGAACGCAAGCGCTGCGCCTTGTTGCGAGCGCCCAGATCTACCACGCGAGCCAGCATGAGCCCGGCGGGGCGCGGGGGGGGCAGCAAGTAAGCGTCGCGGCCCGCAGCTGGCCTGGCACTGCGCAGGACTTTCTTCTCTCGCGTACTCCTGGCCTTGGCGGCGGCCTTCGCCCCTCCAAGATTGCGCTCTCGGATCTCGGCCTCCCGCTTGGCGACGGCGGCGACGACTTTTGCAGCGGGCCCGACTGGATCTGCGCCGCTCGCCTGGGCCGCTTCCTGAGCCAGCGCAGCGAGATCGGGGGCGCCCCCCGCGAGAAGGCGGGCGCGCTTGCTCGGGGAAGCGGCCGCCATGGCGTCGACGGCAGCTGCTCGCCTGCGCCAGAAGCCTACCTCTGTCCGACGTGCTGCCCCAGGCCCCCGCGTGCTTCCCTTGTCGCGCCTCTCGGCCCTCCTCAGCGGCACGATCTTCCCCTGCGCGACCTCATGTAGCTTGAGCACATGCCTGCACCAACGACTGGCGGCAGAGCTCTCGTTGTCGCCCAGCCACGCGCGCAGCAACCTGCTGGAGGGCGCCTGGTCCACGAGCGCGCACTCCTCGACGGGCACGTCGAGGAGCCGCGCCCTCTCGGGGCAATGCACCTCCGAGAAACGGCGGAATCGCCTCTCCACGTTGCCCGTGCTCGTTTTCCATACAAGGAAGAACTCCACGAGGCGACGGCCGCTGGGGAGCTCGGGCCACTCCACCGCAGCGCGGCCCCAAGCCTGCCGCGTGGTGTCCCCGTCTCGATGATGCACCTCGGCACGCGGCAACATGTGCCGAAGCTGGGAGATTGCCTCCTGCTCGGGGAGGTCTGCCGCCTGGCAGATGCGCTTCAAACAGGCCTCGGCTTCTGTTGCATGCTCTGTTGCAGACAGGGACAGGGGGGAAGGCAAGCGAAAGGCTGCAAAGGCGTGCAACCAAGAATGCTCTGGCCGATATAGCTTCATGTTCTCCTTCACATTGGCCGCAATCCCCTGCGCTCGTCGAAGAGCCGCGTGGGCGGCTTCGCGGGCTCGGGGCTCCGTTCCCCAATCGCCGACACCAACGGTCTGGACGCCAGTGCCGCACGCGAACCGCTTCGCGGCCTGCAGAAACTTGAGGGCGACGCCAGTAAACGCGTTGGGGATGCCCAGACTATTCCCCTGGACGAACAATGCATCCAGCTTGGAGAGGGAAGCGGCGGCCCTGGATTGAACGCTGGCAGCGTCGGGGTTGCTCTTGTCTCCGGCGGCGACCCAGGAGTAGTGTTCCGCGCTCAAGTCGGCCAGCAACCCCCCCAGGAGCAGGCGCGAACTGTTCTCGCCCCCGAGCCCTTCCAGAATCTGTCGGGCGAGAATGCGCCGATCTTTGTCCTTCCCCTGGGACTCCACTCCGAGCGCCTGGAAAATGACTCCCCAACGCCGACTTTCCCGTGCTAAGGGCCTCGCCCGACTGTTGAAACGCTGGGGGGCCCAGCCGAAGTTTTTGACAAACGCAGCGCCGTCTTCCACCAGCTGCTGCCCCCCGAGCGCGTTGCGGAACACGGTGGAGGTAGTCGGGAACTTGGCCAGACTTGGCGGCTTCTTACCCGTTACCAGCAGCTCGTCCGTGGTAGTTTTTTTCGCTGTCTCCTTTCATCGAATTGGCCAGAACCTTCTGGGACGAGCGAGACTCGCCCCACGCGCGAAACGCCAGCCCAGGGAACGTAGCTGTCGCAGCCAGGGGTGCACTTAGATCCGCCCCATCGCTGCACCATGCCCGAGTCTCCTGTCGCACATGCCTGTGCAAGTCCGCGCCCAGCTCCCCGCCTGCCGCCCGGCACGCGCGACGGACGCACTCCTCCAGCATGGAAGCCTTGCCGTCGCAGTTCATGCCCCGCGGGAACTCCCGCATCCCGATCACCCGATCCACGATCCAGGGCCCTCTGGGGCCCAGCTGTTCCAGCCAGCCTGCCTTGAGACCGTAGCTTGGGAGGAAGTCCAAAGCCTTCGGGATCGACCGCAGCACGGCGCCAATTTCGACCTGGTACGTGCGGCCGAGGCCGTCCGCAGCCAAACGACAAACAGCACCATGTTTGAGGATCCTCTGCGTGATGATCTTCTCGTGCTGAGCCATGGTGGTCACCAGCCTTCGGCGCTGCTGACTAGACTTCAAAACTTGGCGGTCGCCCCCAACGAACGCATCCCGCCACACGTCGAAACTACTGAAGGAACTGAACGTCTCCAACAATGCACGGGCGGCGACCACTGCGCGGCAACCAGGGCGCTGGTCGGCGGTGCGGACGACGACGGGCGCAGGCGCAACGGCCGTTGCAGCTGCCGCAGCTGACGCAGCCGTTGTGGGGAACACAGACACGGGGAGACCCTGGTGCGCACCTTCCGCTCGAATCTGCTCTTTCCACGACGCTTCTGCTGCCTGGTGCCCCTCGCACTGCGCATGGCGCACGAGGTTTTCCTTGCGTTGGAAACTCCCGGATCCCTGGCCTAGGGTGGATATGCAACGAGCGCCCTTGAACGCCGAGCAGAACAAGCAGACTGCAATTCTACCACCTACGCAGCCTATCCAAGTTTCACTCTTCAGTGTTACTGGATTCGTCGCAGACATCGAGGCGCCCCACTTCTCCTTGTCCTTCCAAAATTTGCAAGCGCCGCAGGTGTAGACGTGCTTTGGGTAGTCGTGGCTGGCGACGTGCCCCTCCAGGGTCATGGGCAACGAAGGCTGGAACTTCTCGACTACTTTGCTCGGGGCGGCCTTCGCCTTCGCTGTTGCAGCCGCGGCTGCCTCGCTGCTGGAGCCGATGTCCTCTTCGGAGCCGCTGTCGGAGCCGCTGTTGGAGCCGCTGTCCTCTTCGGAGCCCGCTGCGTCGGCAACTCCGTCGGCGCCGTCGGCGTCGGACCCTACGTCAGCATCGGCGTCCGAGCTGTTGCAGCTGCCACGGCCTGGCGAAGCTGCCCTCGACGAGGCCGCCGAGGCCGCGCGGCTCGACGGGGCCGCTCTCGACAACGCCGCACGGCTCGAGGATGCCGCTCTCGGAGAAACCGCCGCGGCCGCTGTCGAAGAAGCCGCCGAGGGCGCTCTCGAAGAAGCAGGGCTCGGGGAAACCAAAGGAGAGGACGAGGCCGCAGGGCTCGGGGAGGCCGCAGGGCTCGGGGAAACCGAAGGAAGGCTCGGCGAAACCGCAGGAGCGGACGACGACATTACCTTGAGCCAAGTCCTACGGACCACAATGGTGACGATGGTGATGGTGATGGCGATGCTGATGGCATGGATGGTGATGATGATGATGATGATGATGATGGGGAAGGTGATGATGGTATGGTGAGGGCGGTTGTGATGGTGATGATGGTGATGGTGATGATGGTGATTCTGGATGTGATGAGCACCTCCATCATCACCATCACCATCGCCACCACCATCAGCACTACGATTTGATAACCGCCATCATTACAATCGTCGTCGGCATCAAAACACAAAAACACTCAACAAACTCAACCTAAACCCGCCCTAAGGACAGCCAGCAAGAGATTGCTATTGTCAGTGACGATCGCCCCCTTGGCCCAGTCCAGCAAGTGGAGAGCCTGGAGCAGGGCGCAGTGCTCTGCTAGACCTGAGGATTGAACAATGCCCGGAACAGGACCGCAAGCAACTGGTAGGACCTCCTCCGAGCCTGAACAAATCGACACTGCTGACCACCCCGCCCTTGTCAGCCATTCGATGTCAGGATTAAGTCCTGAGCCGTCAATGAAGAAGAGAGAGGTAAATCGGCCTCTGGCGGGGTAGCATTTCATGTGACATTCGCTGGCCTGGATCGGGGGAGGCATATCATCTCGTTGGTTGTCGACCACTCCGAATGCGGTGATGACTGTATCTAGATTCTCGCGGCCAATACTGATGGGCCGCTGAAACCCTGCTCGCGCTTCCAACTGGGGAGCCCGTCGCCATCGTACACCATATGAAAGAACGTGCCTGGGCCTCCTCGACATCAGCTGCACGCTCGATGTATCGTGAGACGTTCCTGGTCGAGTTTCTCATGAGTCCAAGACGCCCCCCGGGATGTGCACACAAACGATGTCTGCCTGAACGTACTCCCCCTGACCTCGAAGCTGTCTGAGTTCAGCTTGTACCAGATCCAAGAAAAACAAAACCTTGCCACCCATGATGTGCTGCTGCCGCTAACTCCTGTTTCTTCCTTACTCCTCGGTGAGCGTCCCGCTTCAAATTTGGCATACCGGTACCTCTGAGATCTACTGGGGAACCCCGACGACCATGCCACTGCGTAAACGAACTGGCCGTCCAGCCCAGGCGGCGGAGCGTGTGCACAACTGATCTTGCTGGGCCTAACACCGACGACCACCCCTTCGTATCGCTATCCAGAGCTGCCTCAAAAATACGGGACATCAAATCCCACCAGCCCTTTGGGCATGAGTGGTTTAGAGAGCCCGCTCTGTTCTCAACCCCCTTCTTCCCTGTCGGGGAGGGGTTTACCCCTCCCCCTCCCCCCTCCCCCTGGGCCTGGAGAGGGCGTTTCGCGGGTCGTTGGAGGGGTCTTTTTCGACTCCTGGGAGGGCTAAAATTCGACACCCCTCACGAGGATTCTGGCCCCGACGGGGGGGGGGAGAAAAATGCTCGCCCCATCTGTGATCGATCGCCCGACAGATGGCCCCAAGATTCCCCCCAGACCCCTCCCAAAGAGCCCCAAGAGGCCCCAAGAGGCCTCCAAGAGGCCCCGAAAATGCCCCCAAGAGGCCCCCAAGAGGCCCCAAGAGGCTCCCCCGAGGCACCCAAGACGCTCCTGGAAGCCCCTGGAGCCGCCAAGAGGCCCCCAAGACGCCCCAAACGGCCTCCAAGAGGCCCCCAAGAGGCCCGAAGAGGCTCCCCCAAGGCACCCAGGACGCTCCGAGAAGCCCCATGGGGCCGCCAAGAGGCCCCCAAAACGCCCCAAAAGGGGCCCGAACGACTCACACCAGGACAAGGCGCCCGAACGACTCACACCACGAGGAGCGCGAACGACTCACACCAGGACGAGGGCCCCGAACGACTCACACCACGAGGAGCCCGAACGACTCACACCAGGAGGAGGGGCCCGAACGACTCACACCAGGACGAGGGGCCCGAACAACTCACACCACGAGAAGCCCGAACGACTCACACCAGGACGAAGAGCCCGAACGACTCACACCACGAAGAGCACGAACGACTCACACCAGGAAGAAGGGCCCGAACGACTCACACCAGGACGAGAGGCCCGAACGACTCGAACCACGAGAAGCCCGAACGGCTCACACCAGGACGAGGGGCCCGAACGACTCACACCACGAGGAGCCCGAACGACTCACACCAGGAAGAGGGGCCCGAAGGACTCACACAAGGACGATGGGGCCGAACGACTCACACCACGAGGGGCCCCAACGACTCCCACCAGTCGTCGTCGTCGTCGTCGTCGTCGTCGTCGCCGCCGCCTTCGTCGTCGTCGTCGTCGTCGACGTCGTCGTCGTCGTCGTCGTCGTCGTCGTCGCGGTTGTGGTCGTCGTCGCCGTTGCGGTCGATATCGTCGTCGTCGTCGTCGTCGGGTGCGTCGTCGTTGTTAGGATCATCGCTGTGGTCGTCGTCTCCGCTAAATGCCCCCTGGCCTCCCACCGCTTTCTCTCCCTCCTCCTCAGCCTCGTCCTTCTCCCGCTCCCACCACAAGGAGGATGTACAAGGAGGCGGGAGGAAGGAGGAACAGGGGAGATATGCGGGGGCAAGCGGACACACGCCTGAAAAACACGAATGTCGGCATGCTTCGCAAGAGTTGTTGTTTTGAGATGGGCTGGTGGGGATACGCGAAGCGTAAAGAATTATCTGGGGTCAACTTCTGATGTAATGATTGCCACCACGTGCACAACGACAGTGTGTTGACGATGTATGATGGATCAAGATCAGGTGGGCCCGCTAGAAGGAAGTGCACAGCGCGGGATCGGCCGTCCGCCTTTCCGAATAAAGCTAAAGCAAAGACGGCCCTCTGATTTTTCAAATCCTTGTCCGTCATCCCCACCACTCTTACCCCGTACGTCGATGCTGCAATTCCCCCTGCCCGATACATCCTGGAAAAAGCCCTTGTTGTGATGTCGCAACGCACGAAACCGATGAGCTCGACGCCTGAGCTTGCGCACCTGGAGTATATTATTACCTATGTTGTTCCGAAGATGCTGGGTGTAATTGTGACCTAGATTCTTGACATTAGAGCAGACAGCAAACGGTACGCTCGCAAATCTCGGCGCAGCGTATCCGCCAAGGCCGGGCATGATGCCATGAGCTGGCACTTCTATTTCGAGGTCACTAGCCCGAATTGTTCAAACGGCCTGCACACATCTGGAAGAGTTTTCGCCAGCAAGGCCCGCACCCGCTGAGCTGACCCGATTGCTGCCAACGTAATATCATCGACCATGACATAGAGTGTGAAAAAAACTGCCAACGCCCCTGCATGTAATGCAAAGCAGGTTGCACCACGACTATGAGCATGGCCGCTGCAAAGGAGCAACCGGCAATGATGCTGCGTGCCAAGATGATGACGATCGGCATGACTTCCCGAACCTTAAGCTTTCTGGGGGCCTCCGTAACCCTGGGGAGCAGGCGGGCCCTCCTGAGGTTGAATTCGTGCTTCTGACACGCGTGCCACACAACATCATGAGGCATCTTCTTGTAACACGTCCCTAAATCGACCAACCCCGATGCAGAGTTTGCTCCTACAGAAACCGTTGCCTCCGAGTCTGCTGCCTGCTGCCACACGGCACGATCGCAACTCTTACCCTTTGCCCCGTACACGCACGACATCGCACGTTCCATCTCCCACGTCTGTGCTTCCTCCCTCCGTAACCTCCCCAAGATACGGATACAAGTCGCTAGCACGCCGATGGGTCTGAAGCCGCCGTCTGGCTTCCTGGGGAACGCGATCAGCGCGAGATCGCACTGATCTGGGATCAAAAACTCCACTTCTATCACCGACGGGAAAAGGCCGAAAACCGAAAAGGCATCGTCGCTGAGGAACTGCAGGACCTTCGGGTTCCACCCGTCGATACCTATCGCCTTGCCTTTCTTGAATTTCTGTAGAAGCACTCGTATTTGTTCAGCTGTCGGGGCAGGTGGAGGGGCCTCTAGTGGTACCTGAAGGTCTCCGCTGCTGACCCTCTGGGGTTCTCCTGAGTGCCAGACCTCCTTCCACTCCGAGACAAGCTGCTCCACCGCGTCCACGACCCCCGCTGGGCACTCCGTGGGCCCCAAGTGGTCAGGGGCCCACCCTTGGGGCTCCTCCTCCTCCTCCTCCTCGTCATCCTCCTCCTCCTCCCCGAGAAGCACCTTGCCCGTTGTGAGGCCGACTGAGGAGCACGAGGGACTTCGGAGGAAGCAGTAGCAACGGGAAGAAGGGAGCAGGGAGTCAAAGACGGGATGACGGGGAACATTAGAGGGGGACCAGCTCGAGAGGGATCCGACTTAGAATCGGTAGTACATCGCTGACAGACCGGCGATAGGCCACCAACAGAGAATCCGCACGTTCTTCGATTGGGGGTTGATGCATTCTCCCTGGGCCCATCCCCTCTTTGCCCCTGAGAAGTGTTCGCTTATTCGAACCATCCTCCCCCCTCTTCCTCCTCAGCAGTCGTCATCCTCCTACCTACTCCCTTTCCAGGGGGACATGTTGTTCCCCTAGCGGTAGCGGTCATCGCCGCTCTGGTCCTGGTCGTCGTCGCCGTAGACGCTGCCCTCGTCGCACTGGTCGACATCGTCATCATCAGCGTCTTTTTCAGCATCAGCATCATCAGAATCGTCATCGTCGTCATCATCATCATCGCCAGCATCATTAGCATCATCTGCAAAAAACACCAACAACAGCAACAGCAACAGAACAGCAACAAATTCATGATCGTAATCATCATCGTCACCATCACCATCATTATCTCTATCAGCATCAGCCTCACCGAAATCTCGTCATCGGATTCCCACCAGCGGCCGCATGAGAGTCCTCGTCACAAACACCTCTACAACCATCGTCATTATCATCAGCAGCAGCATCATCAAAATCATCAGCATCGAAATCATCATCATGAACCTCATCACCACAATAATACGCATCACCATCACCATCAGCCTTATCAACATCACCATCAGCATCATCAGCATCATCATCATCATCATCATCATCATCATCATCATCCTCAGTATCAGCATCAGCATCATCATGGTCATCAGCGTCACCACCATGAGCATCATCAGTATCAGCAGCATCACCATCAAAAGCATCAACAATAGTAAGTATCATCATCAATCACTGATGTCCAGCCATCAACCATTAACCATCATCAGCAACATCATCAGGATCATCAACATCATCGTCATCACCGGCAGCATCATCATCATCATCATACTCCTCGTGCTTACCGCAAACATCGTCATCACCATGTCCACCATCAGCATCAGCATCATCATCAGAACCAGCATCATCACCATCAGCATCATCAGCAGCATCACCATCACCATCATCACCATCATCATCATCATCATCATCAACAACAGCATCGTCATCCTCAACGCCATACGTCATCATCGACATCATCGCCGTCATCGTCATCATGACCATCACCATCGTCGCCATCTCTGTCAACATCACCGTCGTCGGCTTCAGCGTCGCAACCGCCGTCGTCGCTTTCCTCGTCGCCATCCTCCAGGCCAGACCCTACCGCCGTCAGCCGCCGCCGCTGGCCGACCGCCGAGCTCCACCTGAAGGGGAACGTTAGGGGGTGACCACCTCGGGCGGAATCATCAACCAAAAATCCGCGATACATCCGCGATGTATCGGCGATCGGCCCCCAATAGCGAAGTCCGCGCAGAACCTCGAGCCTCCAGCCTACCCCCGAACCTCTAACTTCGAGCCTCCCCTCCTGAGCTGGTCCCCCTGGAACGTTGCCTCTGAGCACCCCTCGGAAGCAAGCGCCGAAGGCGTGCCTCGAAATGTGCGGTGCACTTCTCGGTGCCCCCATGCTCGCGCACGCAGGCTATCGTGGCGGCGAGCTCCTGCGGCGGGGGTCTGCTCGGCGCCGCCTCGTGCTACTCCCGTGTTCCGTCCCCCTCTCCACCTCTTCCTGCCCGTCCTCGTGCCCTGCCATCCCCGTCATCCTCCTCCTCCTACTCCTCCCACTCCTCCTCCTCCTCCTCCTCCTCCTCCTCTTCCTCCTCCTCCTCCTCCTCCTCCTCCACCTACTCATCGCCCCGTGCCCTCCTCCTCCTCCTCCTCCTCCTCATCTTCCTCGTTCTGCCCGACGGCATCCTCTTCAGCCTCCTCCTCCTCCTCCTCCTCCTCATACACACCATCAGCATCATCAGCATCCTCATCATCAGCATCATCATCCTCATCCTCATACTCATCATCATCAGCATCATCATCATCATCATCATCATCATCATCATCATCAGCATCATCATCAGTATCATCACCAGCATCAGCATCATCATCAGCATTATCAGCATCATCAACATCATCAGCAGCATCAGCATCAATACCATCAGCCTCGTTATCATCAGCATCATCATCATCAGCATCAACAGCATCATCATCATCATCACTAGCATCCGCATCATCATCATCAGCATCGTCAGCATCATCACCTGCATCAGCATATCATCACCAGCAGCATCAACATCATTATCATCAACAGCAGCATCGTCATCATCAGCAGCATCATCAGAATCAACATCATCATCGTTGACATCATCATCATCATCAGCATCATCATCAGCATCATCATCGTCACCGCCATCATCAGCAGCATCATCATCAGTATAACCAGCAGCGTCATCACCATCACCATCACCATCACCATCATCATCGGCATCATCATCCTCATCCTCCTCATCCTCATCCCCACTACCACCACCATCATCAGCATCAGATAGTCAAAATCATCATCAGCATCATCATCAAAATCGCCATCGTCAGCACCATCCTCGTCATCATCACCGTCCGCATCATCGGCATCATTTTAACATCATTCTCTTCGTCATCAGCATGGTCAGAACGAGCAGCATCACGATCATCAGCATCATCATCACCATCATTATCAGCAGCAGTATCAGAATTATCAGCATGAGCATTACCATTATCGTCATGGCCATCATCATCCGCACCATCATCATCAGTATTGTCAACATGACCAGCAGCATCACCTGCGGCACCACCATCAACATCAGCATCATAATCATCACCAACAGCAGCAGCAGCACAATTGTCATCATAAGCGTCGCAAGAATCAGCATCATCATCACCGTCATCATCGCCATCCTCATCAATTTCCGTCATCATCTCTCCACCCATCGTCATCCTCGAGAGACTCCACCTTATTTGCTCGTTCGCCACGGAAGGAAGACGATCACTTGCCGCGGCGAATTGGAGCATCATGGTGACCAAACAGCAAGCGGCATGGAAACCCAGGAGCAAGCCCACCCAAGGGCCCACCATAAGAATCGCCGGGACATCGAATGGAGAATGTCTGACCACCCGCCACACTGACCCTGCAGTACCTGGGATATGCAATCAGCAAACGCAGTAGCTCGAGCGCGTAGGGAGGAATGGAGCAGGAACGGGCGACGCAAAAGGGGCGGAGGACGTTATGAAAGAAGCCGCCTCTGCAACCAAATCCAAAGATTCGCAACCCTGAACCGCACCCGAAACCTCCGCACCCGAACGAATACGCCCAACCCTACGCGCACTCTTGATTCGAAGCCTGACCCCCTCTCTCGTCACCCTACAATGAACCGCGCCCCGAACCCTCAACTCACATGTCTAAAGCTTACTTTCACCCAATTCGCATGCGGACTCACCGCACCAAGCCGAACAGCAAACCTCGCAGCAATCTCAGACGATGCGTGCATTGTCTTCGAGAACGACGACGGCGAGGACGACGACGACGACGACGGCGGCGGCGAGGGCGACGACGACGACGACGAGGGCGACAACTACGACAACGATCAGGGCGACGACGGCGCGGACGACCCGAACGGAACTGATGCAAGAAGCGCGCGCGCCGCGCATAGGCGAGAGCAACATCTTGAAAGCACCCTCTCGCACCATCCCTGAAACTGCTGCAAATCCTTCTGGCAAATGCGAGCGGCGCTGAGGCGGGAGCCACATATTGGAAACGGCCAGCCCTCTATCCTTGAAGCTGCTGCAAACTCCACACATAAACGCGCGCTCGGCTGAGGCGATAACCACATGTTGAAAACGACCCGCCGTCAAGCCCTGATACGGGCGCACATGTTCAAGGCAAACGCGCGCGGCGCTAAGGCCAAAAACAATCGCGTAAAACCACCCGCCCTCCCCTCGTGAAACTGTGGCAAATGTGCATGACGAACGTGCGCGTCTTGGGCGTGCATTTTTGTTTTTTTGGGGGGGCAGACTCCGTTTCTCTGTTCAGGCCCAAAACTCTGATGAAGGTCTGATTCAGGTCTGCGCTGGAACTCGGATTCAAGTCTGGCCGTCTGCACCAACTCCGATTTACGTATGGCTGGAACTCTGATTTTATTATGGCCCTAAGGCCCAAGTCTGATTTGGGCATGACTGGGAAATCTGAAGTACGTATGATTATGGTTTGGTCTGGGCCCGCCGAAACCAATGTCGCGGCGTCGGCCCAGAACGCTGCTGGGTCGGCCCCGTGCGCGTGCGTCTTCAAGAACAACAAGGGGAATGCGTAAGCCAAGCGGCAAGTCATGGCTGGGGGCCCAGCCGGCAGCTGCCAAATAGTGCGAGCTGAGGCGGGGCAGCGCCCCCCGCCTTCGCGGCCCTGACCAAAACTGTTCAACGGCAGCTGGGGCGAAAAAAAGCCGACCCGAGCCCGCAGAGGGAAGCGCCGCACTTCTCGCAAGGCTCGGGAGCGAGGGAGACGCCCTGGGAGGTGCCCAGAACGAAGGCGGGGACAAAGGGCAAGGGTAGAAACGATCGCGAAAACGAAAGCGGAGGCGAGGGCAGGAACTGAGGCGGGAACGGGGGCGGGGGCGATGGGCTAGAACGAGGGCGAGAACGAAGGCGAGAATGAGGGCGAGAACGAGGGCGGGAACGAAGGCGGGAACGAGGGCGAGAACGAGGGCGAAAACGAAGGCGAGAACGAGGGCGGGGACGAAGGGCGCGAACGAGGGCGAGAACGAGGGCGGGAGCGACGGCGGGAACGAGGGCGGGCGCGACGGCGGGAGCGACGGCGAAAACGAGGGAGAGAACGAAAGCAAAAACGAGAGTGGGAGCGAGGGCGGGAACGAGGGCTAGAACGACGGCGGGAACGAAAGCGGGAACGACGGCGGGAACGACGTCGACAACGAGGGCGAAAACGAGGGCGAGACCGAGGGCGAGAACGAGGGCGGGAGCGACGGCGGGAACGAGGGAAAGAGCGAGGGCGGGAACGAGCCCGGGGGACCGCCTGTGGGCGCCTCCGGGATTCCTTCTGGCGCCTCGGGAATTCCCTATGCGCTTCCGGGGAACCTCCGGGGAAGCTCCGGGGAACCTCCGGGGAAACTCCGGGAGGTCTGTGCGAAGTCTGTTCGAAGTCTGTTTGAGTCTGCGCAAGGTTTGTTTGAGGTCTGTTCGGGGTCTGTTTTGAACCAAACTCTGAGTCACGTCTGCAAGAGGTAGATTTAATATCATATCCGTGTGGGTATGTTCGAGGTCTGGCCGAAACTGCGTTTCAAATATGATTTCAGCGGCGGCCCCCAGGTTCCCCAGGCGGCCACGGAACGACAGCGAAAACGAAGGCGAGAATGAGGCCGGAACGAAGGCGGGACCGATGGCGACAACGAGGGCGGGAACGAAGGCGGGAACGAAGGCGGGAACGCGGGCGAGAACGAGGGCGAGAACGAGGGCGGGAACGAGGGCGGGAACGAGGGCGGGAGCGACGGCGAAAACGAGGGCGAGAATGAGGGCGGGGACGAAGGCGCGAACGAGGGCGAGAACGAGGGCGGGGACGAAGGCGGGAACGAGGGCGGGAGCGACGGCGGGGGCGAAGGCGAAAACGAGGGAGAGAGCGAAGGTTGGAACGAGGGCGGAAACGAGGGCGGGAACGACGGCGAGAGCAAGGACGGGATCGAAGGCGAAAGCGAGGAAGAGGGCTGAAGCGAAAATGGCCTCGGGCGGGGGCGAGGGCGGGCGCGGGAGCGAGGGCGGAGACGAGGCTGGGCGCGGGGCCTGGGGCGAGGGCGGAAGCGAGGGCGAGAACGAAGGCGGGGCACTGAGGCCGAGGAGCGAAGACTGACGCTCGATACGGGGGGGGGGGGAGGGGGAGGACGAGGAAAAAAAAGGAGGAGAAACAAAAGGACGAAGGGTGGAATGGGGGCCGAGGGCAAGGGAGGGACAGCATGTGGAGGGCGACGGCGATCGAGGAAGGAGGAAACGAGATCAGTTAAGCCAGGGGGGGGAGAGGAGGAGGAGAGAAGGCTGAGGATAAGGGCGGGGATGAGGGGAGGAGGGGGGAGACAAACTGAGGAGGAGGGGGGGGGGAGGGGCGAAGAGGGACGCGAACGAGGGAGGAGGGCAAGGGAGGGAGAGGGAAGCGGTCGGTCGGACGCAGGCTGGGACGTTCGGTCGTGCTCTGTTGTCTCCTGGGGCCCGCTGGCGGGCCGAAAAAAAACAAAAAGTGAATTGCCCCTCGGGCCACAAAATGGCCAGGAAGTTCCAAGGCGCAACGCGTTTGCGTCTGCGCTCCCTGGCCTCCGCACGATTATGTCGAATGCGCTCCATGTGCGCAGGCGTAAGCTGCACAGGCGGCGGGGGGGGAGGTGGAGAGGAGGGCGCGAGCGGGCCGCTGGGCGGCGCTGGGGGCGTTGCAAGGCCCGCGCCCGCGAGGTCCAGGTGCCTCGCCGCCTCCTCATCGGCCTCGAAGGTATCCTCGGGCGGAGGCCACTCCTCGGGGGCCTCATCGGGGAACCCCTCGGGAGCCACAGGGGGGCAGAAAGGAGGCCCAGAGGAGGAGGAGGAGAATGAGGAGGAGGAGGAGGAGGAGGAGGAGGAAGGAGGCGGGCCAGGAGGAGCCCAACGCGACAACTCTGGATCAACTTTACGTTTGTAACCCCTGCTGCCGGCATAATCGGGAGCCTCCCAAAACTGCTGGGACACAGACCACGGCACATAGAACTGTCGCACTCGCGCGAAGTCATACGACTGTGTTGTGGGATCCTCTTCTGGTGGTGTGTCCAGTCCGTTGTGGTAGGCGTCCAAGACGCTGTCTCTCATAGCGGTGGCAATAGTCAAGCACATGGATGGTGGGCACGTGTTCGTACAACTCTTTTTGAAAGTGCCATCCTCGTTCTTGCCCAGCAGGACTGCATGGGCCTTCGGTCCGTGGTTGCACTTGCCATTGTTCGTGGCTTTGAGAACTCCGTGCAAGGTGGGAATTGGAAGCCGAAGAGCTAGTATCCTAGCCGTGGCCTTGCCGTGCAAGCCTGGGTCTTCAGCACGGTGCATACACTGATCAAACTGGATGGTGTAAGCGAGCGGCAGGATTCGAGAGCTCGGAGAGGCATCCAGTGGAAGCTCGAAGGGGCCTCAGGGCGCCACACAGCTGGCGGGGGATGCTCGATCCAGCCGCATGTGCCGGCACGAACGTGCTCGGCCAGGAGTTGCGCGATGGTGAAGAGAAGTAGGTTGCCCACTCGCAGTTGTGCCTGCTGTGCTTTTGTGCTCCACGGTACTCCCCACATGAAGCGCTGGGTGCGAAGCGGGGGGGGCCGTCGTTCCACCTTGCAGCACTCCAAGTCTCGCAGGGAGCCCCCCACCCCTGTGACCCACACCCTGCGGCTCCTGATATGTTCAGTCCATTCCGCCACTGTGGCAGTGCGGGTAAGATCTCCAAGGATGTGGTGTATGGCAATATCTAGCGATAAGACCGTGGTAGTGATATCCACCTCGTGAACCATGGCATCTATATGATAATGGATGTCGCCTTCGCGGCGCCTGCCGCAGAAGAGGTTCAATATGGATACTTCTGCCCTCTGCACCTTGCACGGGAGCAGGGAGGCGGCAACATCGACAAAGACGTTGGGAGGAGGCTCTTGTGGGGCCACGGGAGGAGCGTCTTGCCAAGCCATCGTAAGGGCAGGTAGGGCCTCCAGGGGATACTCATACCGAGCCTCGTGGAGCACTTGGCGGGCCTCCATTTCTGCGAAATGTGAATGCACCCAAGTCGCAGGGCAGCGGAGGAAGGAAGGAGGGGACAGACGAGGTAGGTGAGAGAGCGAGGGGAGGAGGGAGGATGGGCAAGGAGAGAGGACAAGCGCACTTGCGCAGCGCGCCCCGCGCCCTCCGCCCGGGACTGCCAGAACTCTGATGGTGCCCTGAATCAGCTCTGTCTTGGCTCTGGCCTGAAACTCTTCTCTGGTATGGCTGAAACTCTTATTTGGCTGTGGCCTGAAACTCTGATTAACCTCTCTGGTTTAGCTGAAACTCTGAATTAGCTCTGGTCTGGAACTCTGGCTTAACTCTGATTTAGCTCTGTCTGGGGACAGAGCCGAATCGGAGTTGAAACAAAGTTTTGACCAGAATTAAATCAGAAATTCAAAAAATCAGAGATGAAACAGAGTTCCTGGCCAGAGTTGAATCAGAGTATTAGTAGAGTTTTTTGAGCTTAGTTTTTGAAGCTAGTTTGCCTCCAAAACACACACTCAATGCGCGGAACTAAGGCGCCCTCCCTCCTTGAAACTGCTGCAAAGTTCAAGCTTCGGGATCAGAAGTGGCGAAGAAGTCTCAGGCAAAAGGCCCGGCCCCACCCAGCGACAAATCTGGGCGTGCAATAGGTGGGAGTTGGTTGCAAGGGAGCAGGATTGAGGATGGGGATGGAGAGGAGGAGGAGGAGCGAAGTGTAGGAGGAGGGCTGTGAGGAGAGGGGATACGTCGCGACCGAGCTAGAAGAAGCAGGGGATGAGGAGGAGGAGGAGGAGGAGGAGGAGGAGGAGGAGGAGGAGGAGGAGGGGAAGGGGGGGTACATAACGGAGAAAGGAGAAGGAGGGCCGGCCGGCCGCCCGCGGCGCGAGACGGGCGTCTCCTTGGAGGCGGCCTCGCCCCCGAGGGGCCCTGGCGGGGTGATGCGCGTGTCGTCCGGCAGGCTGTCCACGCAGGCCTCGTCCGGCGCGGCACGGCCCGCCCGCCCGCCTCGCCCGCGCGGGTTCCTCGAATCGGCGCTGGGCCCCCCTGGCAGCGCCTCTGGCGCCGCCACGGGCGCGCTCCGCACGCAGAAGAGGGGGGTTCGAGCGTAGATCCAATGGTGTGGATGCAGTTGTCTTTTCTTCGAGGCGCATGCGGCGAGGCAAGGCTGTGTCCATCACCACCACCAGACACGCTCGCGTCGTAAAAAAATAGCCTGGTGAAGAACCCAACCATGTGCAGTTGTGAGTACCGCAATTGTGGGTATTGACTTCCGTGGAGTTCCCTTCCTCAGGGCCCACGAAACGCTGTACTAGGCGGGGGAACCGCATGCGAGTTCCTCCACTGGGACCTTCGGTGGAGCTCCCTATAGGGCCACGAGACGCTAGGAACCGCATGTGAACTGCGCCACTGGGACCTTCGGTGGAGCTCCCTATGGGGCCTCAAAGCGCTGTACTGGGCGAAACGCTATACTGGGCGCAGGAACCGCATGCGAACGGCGCCACTGGGACCTTCGGTGGAGCTCCCTATGGGGCCACGAAACGCTGTACTGCGCGCAGGAGCCGCATGCGAACTGCGCCACTGGGACCTGCGGTGGAGCTCCCGATGTGGCCACGAAACGCTATACTGGGCGCAGGAACCGCATGCGAACTGCGCCACTGGGACCTTCGGTGGAGCTCCCTATGGGGCCACGAAACGCTGTACTGGGCGCAGGAACCGCATGCGAACTGCGCCACTGGGACCTTCGGTGGAGCTCCCTATGGGGCCGCGAAGCACCGCACTGGGCGGGGGAACCGCATGCGAATTCCGCCAATGGGACCTTCGGTGGAGCGCCTGATGGGGCCATAGAACGCTATACTGGGCGGGGAAACGCATGCGTCCGCGCCAATGGGACCTTCGGTGGAGCTCACTATGGGGCCACGCGACGCTGCACTGGGCGCAGGAACCGCGTGCGAACTGTGCCACTGGGACATTTGGTGGAGCTCCCTATGAGGCCACGAGTCGCTGCACTGCGCGCAGGAACCGCATCGCATGGGAACTGCGCCACAGGCACTTTCGGTGGAGCCTGCTATGGGGCCACGAAACGCTGCACTGGGCGCAGGAGAGGCATGCGAACTGCGCCACTGGGACCTTCGGTAGAGCCACTGGGACATTCTGTGGAGCTCCCTATGGGGCCACGAAGCGCTGTTCCGGGCAAGGGAACCGCATGCGGACTGCGCCACTGGGACCTTCGATACAGCTCCCTCTGGGGCCACGATCATGCCAATGACGGTGCTGGTGATGATTGGAAGATGAATTGATGGTGATGATGGTGATGGTGGTGATCGATGTAATGATGAGGAGGAGGATGATGGTGGTGGCGATGCTGATGATGCTGGTGAAAATGATGATGATGATGATGATAATGGCGATGATGACAGTGACGATGAGCAGGAGGAAGATGCTAATGATGATGATGGTGATGATGAAAACGATGGTGATGACGGTGATGATGATGATGATGATGGTGATGATGATGATGATGATGATGATGATGATGATGATGATGGTGGTGATGGTGCTGACGCTGATGCTGTTGCCGCTGGTGATGCTGATGATGCTGATAAGACTGATGATGGAACAGATGATGACAGAGGATGGAATGAGGGAGGACGGGGAAGGAGGAAGGA
>CAUYUJ010006446.1:1230931-1238431 GCA_963575745.1 Prorocentrum cordatum
AACCCCTCCCCTGGGAGCCTGGTCCGGCCGGTTTGGGGGGGGGGGGGGGGGCAAAGGTGTCGGCCGCACCCTTGGAGCCTCAGGGGCCCCCAAAACGGGCCAAGAGGGCACCAAAAGGCCCCCTGGACGGTCCAAGAGGGCTACGAATCGCCGAAAGATCGCTCCAAGACGTTCCAGATCGCCTCAAGACGGTCCCAGAGGCCCCCGAGACGCCCCAAGAAGCCACCAAGAGGCGTCCCAAGAGGCCCTCCAGAAGCAAAAGTCGTCCCATCCCCCAGAGAAAACGCATATGTTTAGCACATTCGCCTCTTGGGCTTCCACGAGGCCCACAACGGCCCAAGAAGCCTTTAAGATCTACCCAAGATAGCCTAAGAGGCCCCCAAGACTGCTCCAAGACGGCCCAGGAGGGCCCCAAGACAGCCCCAAAAACTTCCAAAACGACCCAGGAGGGCCCCAGGACGGCCCCAAAAGGAGACCCAGAGGGGGAACCCGAATGAACATTTCGAGCACTCGGCCCCGAAAAAACATGAGGAGGCGCCAATAGGCTCCCAAGAGGCTCCCACGAGGCCCCCGAGGGGCCCAAAAGAGGCTCCTAGAGGCCTCAGAACGCCTCCCAAGAGGCCTCAAAAGTGCTGCCAGGAGAGCCCAGAGAAGCCCAAGAGCAGAGCGGCGATCCGCCAACCGCCCCCGACGAAATCCCAAGAAACTGAAACCCAAAGATTCCCCAGAAATCGTTGCGCAAACTCCGTGTTTCACTCAGAATGCCGCACCAAGGGGTCGGCGGTGCGGCGTCAGCCAATGCATCATAACTCCGTCCTGCAGCAGCTCGAAGAATATGTTCGTGCCCACCGAAAACGATCCTGAGCTGGTGAGCGCGCTCAGAAACTCGCTCTGAATCCTGGCCGCTTCTGCAGGGAGTCAAGAGAGCGTGCCCGCCCCCACCGCCTGCAGGGAAGGGAGAGGCGGGCCAAGGGCCCTCAGGAGGAGGGTGAGGAGGAATGGCAGCACAGGAAAAGGCTCCTCCTCCTCCTCCTCCGCCTCAGCCTCCGCCTCCGCCTCGTCATCCTCCCCCTCCTCCTCCTCCTCCTCCTCCTCCTCCTCCTCCTCCTCCTCCTCCTCCTCCTCCTCCTCCTCCTCCTCCTCCGCCGCCTCCGCCTCCGCCTCCGCCTCCGCCTCCTCCTCCTCCTCCTCCTCCTCCTCCTCCTCCTCCTCCTCCTCCTCCCCCTCCCCTCCTCCTCGTCTTCTCGTCAACGAAAACAATCGGCATAAGCACAAACTGTCTGAGGTCCGCGCGGATTTATTGTGTCTGCGCGGGGCCCCCCTCCCTGGCGCGCGGAGCGGGCCAGAGGCGGCGCCAGAGGCGCCAAAAGGGGACTCCAGCGCCAATCTACGTAAGAAATCCGCGCAGAGCTTCACTAGTGAATGTTTATGCAGATTTGTCCTCGACAGGGTGACGGAGGAGGAGGAGGAGGAGGAGGAGGAACAGGAGGAGGGCAACCCGAAGCAGGCCCGCGAGCTCGAACCCTAGGCTGGGGTGCAAAAGAGGAGGAGGAGGAGGAGGAGGAGAAGGAGGAGAAGGAGGAGGACAAAGATGAGGACGACGACGAGGACGATTAGGAGGACAAAGACGAGGACGATAAAGAGGACGAGGACGACGACGACGACGACGACGACGAGGACGACGACGACGTCGACGACGAGGCTGACGACGCCGACGACGACGACGACGACAACAACGACGACGACGACGACGACGACGATGACGAGGTTGACGAGGCTGACGACGACGACGACGACGACAACGACGACGAGGAGCAGGAGGAGGAGGAGGAGGAGGAGGAGGGCAAAACGAAGAAGGCCCGCGAGCTCGAACCCTAGGCTGGGGTGTAAACAACACGAAGGAGGCCCGCGAGCTCGAACCCTAGGCTCGGGTGTCAAAGAGGAGGAGGAGGAGGAGGAGGAGGAGGCGAAGGAGGAGGAGAAGGAGGAGGAGGAGCAGCAGGAGGAGGGGGAGAAGGAGGAGGAGGAGGAGGACGAGAAGGAGGAGAACGAGAAGGAGGAGGAGGAGGGGAGGAGGAGGAGGAGGAGGGCCAGGACGCCAAGGCCCAGGACGCGGACGATGACGACGACAACTTGGGGGGAGAGGAGGAGGAGGAGGAGGAGGAGGAGGAGGAGGAGGGAGGAGGAGGAGGAGGAGGGCAAAAACGAAGCCCGCCCACGAGCTCGAACCCTAGATTGGGGTGTGAGGGAGGAGGAGGAGGGGAGGAGGAGGAAGAGGAGGAGGAGGAGGAGGAGGAGAGGAGAGGAGGAGGAGGAGGAGGGAGCAGGAGGAGAGGAGGAGGAGGAGGAGGAGAGCAACACGAAGCAGGCCCGCGAGCTCGAACCCTAGGTTGGGGTGTAAAAGAGGAGGAGGAGGAGGAGGAGGAGGAGGAGGAGGAGGAGGAGGAGGAGGGCCCCGGAGGGGCACCCCCAAAAGTGGGGTGTCGGGCCAAAGCGCCCCCTGGCGGAGGCGGGGACCGCTGGGCCTTCGGGGCGCAAGCCCCCGCACCTGGGATGGCCCCCAAAGCGGGGTCCCCTTCCCAGGGGGCCCCCGGCCACGCAGTCTCCCACGGGAGCCTGGCTTCCCAGCCAGGTGTCGCCCGTGGGAGTCGTGCGCCAGGGGGTCCGTCCCTCCCCGTCGTGTCGTCGCCGTCGCTGTCGTCGTCTGTCGTGCCGTGGCGGGCCCTTGGGGTGGGTGGTGTGGGTTTGGTGGTGGCCTGGCCCCTGCCCGTTCTGTCGGTGGTCGGGTGCTTCTGGCAGGGGCGTTTTCGGCCAGCAAAACGTGGCGGGGGGGCTGGCCAACCATGCCCACGCCGCCCGCTTGCGGGGGGCCCGCCCGCGCCGGGACCGACCCGCGGCCCGGCCGCGGCGGTGCGCGCGGCGCGCGCTGGTTTCGGTGGCCCCGCTCTTGGGACTCTCCGCTGCAGGTCTGAAAGAAAGAGGAGGAGGAGGAGGAGGTGGAGGAGGGGCAGGTGGGGATGAGGCATGCGGTCGCGCAGTAGAAGTGAATGCAGGAGGAGGTGATGCAGGAAGACAATGGGGAGGAAAGGAGGAGAGGGAGGAGGAGGAGGAGGACGCTCTGGGAAGATAAGTAAGAACCACGCACAGGATGCGGGGGGACAACGCGGGAGTCACTGTGTGAAGAACCCATCCAAATGCCGGGCGAAGGCCAGAGCGGGCACGGCCTCCTGGCTGCCCAGCTCGTGCATCCCCGCAGCCCTCCTTGAGCCGCGGCTCCAGCCCCTCGCGGAGCGCCTCCTTCATCCTGGCGTTCGTGACGAGGCGGGAGGTGATCCTGGGGCCCCAGGAGCCTGTCTACTGCCACACGGGAGCGCGCCCAGCCGCGCGCAATGCGACCGGCCCGGGCAGGGCGAGCCGGAATTCGGGGGGCAGGGGGGCGGGAACACCAGGCCTTGGTCCTGCTCTGGGCCTGGACTGGGGGGTCAGGAGCGGCGCGTGGCCGGAGTCCCCCAGAAATGGACCCCCAGAGGTCTCGACCTGCGCCATGTGGCCAGCTTTTCATCCTCCGCTGCTGCTTGGCTCTCCCGAGGCCTGGCGAGGGCCCCCAGGAGGCCGAAAGCTGAGAAGAGCCTCCTCCTCGAGTGTCTCGAGACGCTGGGAGCGCCTGGACCTCCGAGGCGTCGAAGGGACAAGACTGCGGACGTCTTCCCGCAGCCCCGAGCCAGGCGTCTTCGCCCGGTTTCGGGCCCTGGAACCCTCACAAATCGGTCCGGCTCGAAAAATGGCGCTGAAAGATGGGGTCTGGGGCCCACGTCATGAGAACACTTGGTACGATCGAAATAGGTACAGGAAGAATGGGTACGAAGACCAACAGCAGATCATAGTCATTTTGAACCGGACTCGCTGTCGGTGTCACCATGGACTCGCTGTCGGTGTCACCGCTGAGGCAACAGTCGGGGGCCGCGCAAACATGGATTAGCGATCCATGGATTTGGGGCGCGATCGCCAAATCCATGGATCGGGGGAGCTGCCCTCCCCGAAATACGGCCAGTGCCGTCTCGTTCGGCAGTGGAAATCCGCGATTTCCCATGGAAATGGGACCCGTCGCTAATCCACGCCCCCTTGATCCATGTTTGCGATCGCCTGAAACAGGGCGCCTGCCCAACAGCGGTCACTGCCGACTTTGGAAAGCGTCTGCTCTTGGACATCGTGCCCATGTTTTTCGGTGCCCCATTCTCGGGGGCGCGCAAACATGGATTAGTGATCCATGGATTTGGCGCGCAGTCGTCAAATCCATGGATCGGGGGAGGTGCCCTCCTCAAAATACGGCCGGTGCCACCTCCTTCGGCGGCGGAAATCCGCGATTTCCCATGGAAGCGGGACCCGTCGCTAATCCACGCCACCTTGATCCATGGTTGCGATCGCCTGACATTCGAGCGTCCACAAGCACTAGATCAGAAGCTCGGATGTGCTACAACATGACAGGCTCCTGCCATGGCGTGGGCTCTGGTTTCTGACTGCGCGCACCGCCCATTGGCGGCGCGCACGGGGGGAGGGGCAGGGGGAGGAGGGAAGGCTTCCTAGGAGGCTGCTTCTCAGAAGGCGCCGGCCTTACATCCATAGACAAGGCCCACATCTCCTTCTAAGAAGCCTTCCCCCCTCCCCCCTACCACCCTCTTCGCGCCGCCAAGCTCCGCCCTGGCAGGTCTCAGGCCCCCCTGTCGCTCGGGGCGCCGACGTGGCACGGGGTGCTGGGCGCCCCAGCCTGCCTGCTCCCCCCATCGGGGCCCTGCCGCCCACCTGCCCGCGGTGCCTCTCGTCGACTCCGGGCCACCGTCCGCCCCCCCCCCGCGCCGCTCCCGGCGTCCCTGGCGCCCCCCGCGGCGCGGACCGCCGCTCCCGGCGCTCCCGGCGTCGCTCCCGCCGTCGCCCCCGGCGTCGCTCCCTTCCCCCCCCCCCCCGAGCCTCGCGTCGGGGATCCCTCGAGCGCGCCCGGGGGCCTTCGGCCTCGGAGGCCCCGCGCCCCGCGGCCGCGCGCCGAGGCCGCGCGGAGCCCGCCGCTGCCGCTGCCTCGGGCCCCTCCCGGCCGCCGACGGTCTCTCGGCGGCGAGCGGGGAGATTCAAAACGCCTTCGCTCGCCGCGAAGATGCGGATGCGCATGCGCATCCCTGCGCGGACCCCCCTGAGATGCCCAGTGCGGACCAGCCTCCTGTGCGGATACCTGTGCGGCCACCTATGCGGATCCCGACGCGCACGGCGGCAGTGCCCGGAGCGCACTGGGGGGGGGGGGGGGGCGTTACGTCATAGGGGGGGGGTGAGAGGAGGGGCGGGGGCCATGACGCCCGTCGTGCCCCAAGCAAAAAAGAAATGGGCGCTTGGCGGCGCGCACAGTGGGGTGGAGGGAGGGGGGCTTCTTAGAAGGAGTCTGCTTCTCAGGAGGCGGCGGCCTCACATCTGTGGATGAGGCCCGCGCCTTCTAAGAAACAGGGGTGCCTCTAAGAAGCCCTCGCCCCTCCCCCCACCCCCCTCTGCGGGTGGCTGAGGGGGGAAGCGAGAAAGAGGAGGCCCTCTCCGAAGCACCCGGCCTTCAAGAAGGTTTTCTGTGTCTTCGAAGAAAGCTTAGAAAACTTCTCAGAAAGCCGGGGGACTTCTCATTGCACCGGCCTTGCAGACGTGCTGCAGCGGATTTCTGCATGGATGTTTGCCCAAAGCGGCGAGCGAAAAACGAAGTGAATTTCACGTGGATGTTTGTTAAGTCTTCATTCCTGGCCAAAAGAATCTGCACGAAATTCACCTCGAAATCCAAAACGAGATTCTCCAGGACACCCCGGGCCCACCCTTTCGTTTTCCGAGCGAAATCCGCTCTGCGAGGTTGGCGCCATGAGACGTCCGAGCCTTCTGAGAAGGACCGCCCCTCTCACTTCCCCCCAGGCTGGCCGCCGAGTCCCAGAGATGTGCCCTTGGAAGCCCCCAAGATCACCACCGAGGCAAGGTGATGCCGATCATACGGACAGGGATGCGTTCGAGGCTCGATGTGCTCCTCCACTCTCCTCATCAGGAGGCGTGAAGACCTGCATGAGCATCAACTGTCGGAGATCCGTACGCCGTGCTTTGAAGTCCAAGGCCCAGGCTGGATGTGTATAGATTTTCTATACTTTGTACACATGGATATGTATGTATGTATGTATGTATGTATGTATGTATGTATGTATGTATGTATGTATCTATCTGTACACAAGCATTACGACTCCGCTCTCCTTGCCACCCCCCCCTCTCCTTCCATGGCAGCGAAGGGGGGGGACGCAGGCGTCTCGCGAAGAGACTCCAGTGCCTTCAGCTCAAGGCTTCGGGAGGGACGGGAGGGGACTGAAGGGACGAGGAATAGTTGCCCTCGTCTAGATTAACATATGATCACTCCTATAATATGGATGCAGGGGGAAGGACAAGTATCGTGGATGGGTTCCCCAAGAGGTCCCCCCAAGATGCCTGAAGAGGCGCCCGAAGGCCCCCGAGAGGCCACCCAAGGGTGCCCTAAAGAGGTCTCCAAGAGATTTCTAACCCACGAGCCAGGCGCGCTAGCGAGATGGGCCGAGGTGCGGTTTACATGTGGAAAGGTTCCCTGGCCCCAGCTGACCAGCCGCAGGGTGGCCTTACCAGGCGCCTGTTTCAGCAGCTCGGGAGCGCTGGCGGCGCTGCCCCACATCTTGCATTTCTTGTCAAGGTATAGGCCGACCGCGTAGACGCTGAGCGAGCCGAACTTCTTCCGGGTGCCCGTCGCCACCAGGGCCTGCTCGTTTAGCTCGTCACCAAAGACCACGCCCGTGTCTGGTTCCTTCACCAGCGCCAGCGCGGCATCCTCGTAGCCCTTCGGTGGTGCCGCCCACAATAGCGACGCGGCGAGGGTGGAGCCCAGGAGCAGCAGCCTGACAAGCGGTGCGCGTCGACGTCTGCACTCTGATAGGACCATGGCCCAAGCGGCTTGAAACAATATTGAGCCAAGATGGCTACGGAGTGTGAACGACGACCATCGTCCTTGACATAGTGACGGGGTGATGATCAGGAAGGGGGCCGTCAGGCCCTCGCATTCAAACCATTCGAGTGAACCTCAAAATACCAAAGTAGTCGGCCGTGCTCATATCGCACTTTTGATGAGCCCTCAGCGAGAAGTCCCACTCCCCGTCCAACCCCCTCGCCCTTTCCCCCTCTGGCCCTTCTCCTTTTCCTCCTCCATCCGGGTCCCCCCGACACAAACAGGGTCAAGTGGGGCATTATATGATCTGATCCCCACCGGGACTTCCCATCCACCAATACCCAAATTACTGCACAGGGTCTGTTCGCGCACAACAGACCAATCATCAGTGACAGCAGTCATACCCAACTGGCTAAAAATGGCAGCGACTGTGGGCACAGGGCGGAACCGAGAACAAATGGTATCAACAAATGTCCTGGCAAGACGGCGGTAAAGCCAACTGGGATAAGTCTTGACCGCCGAGGAGAACC